>VWZF01007094.1:0-51768 GCA_013396755.1 Sclerurus mexicanus | reverse complement strand
GAAGTTTCTCCTGTGTTTAGAACCTCTCAGATCCCCCCTTTTCCCTCATTTCTCTGTTAATTATTGATGCCATCACACACCAGGAGATACCTTGAGAAATCAAAGCTCAGCCATACAGAGCAAAATGAATCAAAGTTCTTTTCCGAGCTCAAGGGAAGCCCAGGAGAGTTCAGGGAAAGCAAAATCCTCCTGTTATTCCAGCCTGACTGTCCTGTTTAACATGTTCCCGTGGACATTCCTGGATGTCCATGTGTTTTCCTGAGGGAGGATTTGGAGATGAGGCTTCTGCTGGCAGTGGAGATGTAGAGCTCAGTGGGTGGGTAGATGTTCTTGAGCCCCAAGCCCTTCTCTGCACAGGGACAACCCTTGACACCACCAACACTCTGGGACGTGCATTGGCTTTGGGAAAGTGCTTACACGTGGTGGCAGAGTGATCTTTCTGCTCTCTCTCCTCCTGAAAGTCCCAGCTGATCCTTTGAGGTTCAAATCTTCCCCTGGGAGTTGTTTTGGGGCCAACATCCCTTGGTTGTCCTTGAACTCAACCCATGGAAGAGCTGTCAGCCCCTGGGCTGTGACTCACCCTCCAGGCTCCCCTTCTCCCTCTTCCCTGATGATGTTTGGATGTTTGGAGGTCCTCGTGGCCCCCAAAACCTCCGTGCAGGGGGTTGGCTCTGCAGGTTATAAATTACTGCTTGCAACATTTCACTTTGATCTCCTTTGGTGGTTTGAGATCTCCAGTCCACTCAGTAGCCGAGATGTTGCCTAGTTACCATTTTTGATATCACAGAGAAAGAAGAAATGAAATGACATTTTAATATTAAGCTCTGTGGCTGGAGAATTGCAGATGTGCTCGCTGAGCAGCGGGCAGCCAGGTCAGAAACCCTCTCCCGAAAAGGCCCTGGTGCATCCCAGGACGCTTGGAAAACTGTCCTTTCCCATTTATTTCCTTTTCTAGCATTGCATTGGATTTGCAGTGGAGATTCTGGGACCGGAGCATTTCGTTGGCACTGCCCAATAACCCCAGATATTAATTCTTGCTGCTGGGGCGTGTTATGGACAGCGAAAAGTCCAGCGTTCTGGAACCACCATCCCAGTTGCTCCTCACCTTTGACCTGCCCCAGTGCAGCACATCTCCAGAATCCCTGGCCAAACGCAGGGAAGCAGCAGTGGCTGCTGTCCAGGTTGGAATTCGCAGGCTCCGAGCCTTGCAGCAGGAGAATTAGGAATTCTTCTTGCTTCCCGAGGCTGACGTTTGAGGAGAAGGGCACGCCGTGCTGAGAGACGCGTCATTGTGCGGCTGCTGCGGAATCCGTGGAAAGGTGAACGTGGGGATTTTCCTGGGATCCTGATTTGCCCGATTGTTGCAAATCTCCCTGCCTTTAATGAGGGGAGTGTTTAGTGCTCTCCCACATCAGTCCCTGCCCCTCATCAGCCTCTCTGAGCTCTCCTCAAGGTGCTGGAGGGGGCAGAAGACTGGACATCCCCACTCTTGTGGCGTCATCTGCTGACCATGGTTTGATGGGATGGCCAAGATTCCTTTGTCCTGACTTTTTATTCCCTCCTCCATAAGGAATCCACGGATGCCGCTTTTTAAAGGCTTCCAAGTCATTAACAATAAACAAGACAGGTCTGGAAATTTTTGCTCTCGCAACTATTGAACCTGAAAATTCCCTTTTTTCTCGGTTTCCTTCAGATGGTTCTTTGGACTTTTTGGTGAGCAATGACGTGTATTCAGGATTTTCAGATTTTGGGAAGGAATTGCTGGCTGGAAGGGTGGGCAGGCCCTGGCACAGGGTGCCCAGAGAAGCTGTGGCTGCCCCTGGATCCCTGGGAGTGTCCAAGGCCAGGTTGGACGGGGCTTGGAGCACCCTGGGCTGGTGGAAGGTGTCCCTGCTCATGGCAGAGGTGGAAAGGGATGATCTTTAGTGTCCCTTCCCACCCAAACCACTCTGTGATTCTCTCATTTCATGTGCAAAGCCTCAGTTTTCCTGTGTGTCCTTTACCCTGTAAGAAAAGAGCGAGAAACCCTGAAAAAGTGCTTAAATCCCGGAGTTCAGGAACTCCTTCCTAACCAGGAGTTACAAACTCAGGGAAGTTTCAGCTGACATTCGGATTTCAGAGAAATCTGTGCCAAGATGAGAAACAAACACGCGGCTCAGGAGTCTGAAGTGCCTTTCAAATCCTGAACCTTTAGAGATCCAGACCCTAAAATACTTCTGGCTCTTGCATCCTGTCAGCCCGTCCCTTAAGAAGTGGCAGGGCTGTATTAGGCTGAAATTTATGCTAATTCATGCCAAGGCTTCCCATCGATTTTAATTCCCGCAGCAACACAAAGTGCTGGGAAAGTTCCATTGCAGGCAGGAGACAGCAGTGGTTCTTCCCCTAAACATTACCAGCAGTACAGAAATGTGTGGATATACAGACATAAAGAGCTGCAGGAAGGTGTTTCAAAAGCTTGCAGGGCACGTTTGCCATCGAGGAAGGGGTTTTTGGGGATTCCTGTTCATGAATGGGGATATTGACTGGGTTTTTTTCTTCTGGTGTGAGCAAATTTTAAGGCAAAAGACTTCATGGATCCAGAGTTTGGCTGAAGACGTGGATTCATAATTTAAAGTTAAAATTCTTCCCAGGAATGACGTTGCAATATCTTTTCAAGCAAGGAACGAATGGTATGAACTAGTCAGGGTGCCAGTGGTCCATGAGATCTAGGATGGACCTTAAAACAGTGCTAATTTAGCAAGTGGGAGGAAATCAGTGGCAAAACTGCCCCCAGAAATCTTTTGGCATCCCCATGGATCATTCCCAGCACCAGGAAATGTCTCTTCCAGCTCTGGCCATCAGCTGCTTGCCTACACTTGATTTTTTGGCAGGGGAGGGAAAGAAGTCCTTTCTGGTGGGAGTTGGGAGCTGTCCCACGAGCTGAAGGGAACATCTGCCCATCCAGACCAGAAGAGCTGAGCTCCACACTGGAAAACTCTTGCAAAACGTTTTGAGGAGTTTGTGAAACACACAGATGTTTGTATGGCCAAGGTGCCATAAAGCTGAATTAAAAGTGAAAAAGCTGCCTTAATTCTTTCACTGCAGCTGGAAACTCAACCCACCTCCTCCTGACAAGGTGCCCCCTGGCATTTTGTGACAGGACACAGGGAGTGGCTTCAAATGGAGAGAGAGGAGGGTTAGATGGGATATTGGGAAGGAATTGCTGGCTGGGAGGGTGGGCAGGCCCTGGCACAGGGTGCCCAGAGAAGCTGTGGCTGCCCCTGGATCCCTGGCAGTGTCCAAGGGCAGGCTGGAGCAGCCTGGGATAGTGGGAGCTGTCACTGCCCATGGCAAGGCTGGAATGAGATGGATTTTAAGTCCCTTTCAACCCAACCCATTCTGTGATTCTCTGAAGATGAGACCCCCACTCTGTTCATCCCAGGCAGATCCCACAGCAGAATTTTAAGGTGTTAAAAAAAATGAGCTTTTACTCTGAACACTAAGAAAAAAAAAATCAGCTTAGGTGGCAAAATCTGTCTTTACTACAATAAAAGCCTTTTTTTGAAGCTCTGGTTAATGGAAACCACATCACTCAAGCTTAGCTGGTGAACAATATCTGCCAGTTTATCCGGCAGTTTGGGAAATTAATCTGTGAAACTTAATTGGCTTTATATATTTACATTCCCAACACTCCAAGGGGAACTCCAGTTCCTCCGCTGAGTTGCCCATGTTTCCCTTTGATGAGCCTCAGCATGAATAAAGATGGTCCCATCCAAGTGGCAAAAAGGACTCGAGGATCCTGCAAATCTCCAGGTAACCCAAACATCCAGAGCTTATCTCCTAAGCTGGATTTTCCATAAATATCTTGTGCAAAGGGTCGATTTCTCTCTCCTTCTCTCCTTCTTTCCCCCCCCTCCTCCCTTTTGCCACAAGAAAAAGCTGTTCCCGTTGTGCCTGTTCATCCTTTGCCTCCGAAGCACAAAGGCTGAGCTCGGAAAAATCCACAAATAACCCGACTTGTTGATTCCTGTCCAAATTCCCGTGCTGGCCAGCTCCGAGAGTGATTATGTCTATCAGGCACACTGCACCTGCTGTGACACCAGCCATTCACATCGTAGGAGAAGATGATCAGTGGTTTATAAGGAGAATTTAGTGCCTGATGCGAGCCAAGAAATCAATTCTCCAAGCCCCAGCGGACACCCAGGCCACGGGGCCTTCCTGGAACGTAACTCGGGTTGAATTATGGCTTCAGTGCCACCTGGCAAAGATGATGTTAACGCAGGGGACGAGGCAGGAGGAAAGAAATAGTGACTGCAGCAGGAATGTGTGTGGAGGGAAGGGAACGGGCTGAAACGGGGCGATGCTTTCTACATCACGTCCCACCAAACCAGGGGCAGCTTTTGACTCCAGAGGCAGGAGATGACACGTGGGATCCTTGTGGCATGAGGAACACCTGAGTCCCAGGAGGTTATGGTGAAAGTCACCCTGAAATGGGACTTGCAGAATTGCAGATGTCCGTCAGTCCTGCTTCATTTTGGTCGCAGAATCCCAGAACCACTGAGGTTGGAAAAGCCCTCCAAGATCACCAAGCCCGACCTGTGTCCAATCCCCACCTTGTCATCCAGAGCACTGACTGCCACATCCAGTGGTCTCCTGAACAGCTCTAGGGATGGGGACTCCACCACCTCCCTGGGCAGCCCCTTCCAATGTTTAATGACCCTTTCCATGAAGGAATTCCTCCTGATGTCCCAGATTGCTCCTGATGTCCCAGATTCCTCCATGTTACAAGGCTGAACAGCCCACCCACGCCTCTAATCGAGTCCCTCCTGTGAAAGCCACCTCCTCAGTCCCCAGATTTCTGGGAACATCCCAGCAAGGCTTTTTGAGCCAGCTCCTATTTTCAGAGGCCCCACACACGTTGCTTTGAGTCTCAAAATTAAGGGGGGAACTGGCCCACGTTCACCAAGGTCCTTCAGTGCTGCCCTGGGCAAGCGGAGGTGCCTCAGACCCGCCAGTAGAGCATTTTTGCTTTCTCAGGATGGTGGTTTAAGCAACAGTCCCCTCTCCTTGCTATGCTGCTGAAGTGTCACCCCTCCACTTTGCTGTGCCTCATTTTGGGACGTGATTCCTAGAGGGAAACCCACCCTAATAACAGCTGAAATATCCAGTTGTTGCCTGAGCAGAGTTATCCCTCGAGAGCTCCAAAAACTCCTGGATTTCAGCATTCCAACCACTGCTGGGCACCATTCCTCCCGTTTGGGAACAAAACCCACCCAGGGCATCCTTTTAGCACGACTTCCCTGCTGGTTGTGCTTTAAACCAACCCTTTTAGGGCTAACGAGGTAGTGAATTATGGTAATATGGGTTCCTTCTCCATCTTCGGAGTGCTGGCTGGATGTGTCCTCTCCAAACCAGGATGGCTGAGCTCTGTGGGATTCCTGCTCCTGATTCATTCCCTCCACTCACTGCAGCTGGAGGATTGGGAGCTATTTTAAGCCTAATTAATTAAAAGGGCTTGACTTGCACCAGATTTTGGAGTCACTCTTGTCTCGATCCCAGCAAAAGCAATTTCCAGCTCACAGCACGTCGGGAGGGAAGGAAGAAAGGGGTTGGCCCAAATGTGCTGCAAGAGCAGCAAGAGTTGGTGCCACTTAAGAAAAAGTCCGATTAGTGCCAAAATTTGCCCTGTTTTATTTGTTATCTTCCAGCTGTGTCCTTTAGGAAGTGGCACAGGAAGGAGAGAGCATTGTCATACTCCGGGTTTGCAGGAGCAGGGTCGTGTTTGTGAAGCGTCCAACACCTTGGAGGGGTCGATGTCCCCTCCCAGAACCTCCATTCTTGCTCCCACTTCCACAGGACAGGCTGTCCAGGGAAGTGATGGGGTCTCCATCCCTGGAATTGTACAACCCCCCCTGTGGATGTGGCAGTTTGGGACACAGTTTAGTGGTGAGGCCGGGTTTGTGGCTGGACTTGGTGGTCTCAGAGGTCCTTCCCAACCTTAACACTCCAGGGTTCCGTGAGACGATTGATGTCAGATGTCCTTAATTGCATCGGCTGAAATTAATCAGTTTAATGAAGACCTGCTGCTTAATCTGGTTGCTAATCCCTTAAATTTGGCTGAAGTGGGAAGAGAAGGGCTTGGGAAGCAATTCCTGGGCTGAGGAAGGAGCAGGGGTGGGAGGAAGGTGAGTTCTCAGCTTTGTGCATTAATTCTTTGTGCTATTTGTTTGATTTCTCTGTGTTGGGTGAGAGCAGTGATTAACAAATGGGTTTTGGGGAACAAATGTGGAGCTGGGTCCCAAAAGCATCCCAAGAGGATCTTCCTGGGGTGGTTTTTGTGCTGGATCCAAGGGCCAAACAGACCAATCTACTGATGCTGGTCTCCCTTTTAGCCCTTGCTGACCCATTCAGGTACAATTATCCACCTTATTACTCTGCAAGCTCCTTTTATTTCACCAGCCCCCTGATTTTTCACTCATTTAGACCCTGCCTTGTTACGATAATTCACCACAGAGCCCATCTCGGTGTGTCTCGTTTGCTCAGCCCTTACTCTGGCAGTGCTGTGGTCCCTCATTCGAGTCATTAAATGCCATTTCAGTTTAAAAACTTGCGGGAGTGCTTTGCCAAATTAGCTCTGCCGAATTCCAGGCCCGCTGTGCTGGAGCTCTCGGGAAAGGCTCGCCCACCTGATTATTCCTTCGGTCAGGCAATCCTTTGGCATGGGAGCAGAGAGAAGTTCAGCCTCAGCAGATGGAGCAGGATCACAGAATAACTTCCCAGCACCAAGAAAACCCCTCAAAGGAACAGTTTTTCCAGAAAATCCCCAGCCCCTGGCTATCCCAATTAAAGGATCCCTTAAGCCTCTGGTTCCCACCACCGCGGGACAGCGTTCACCGGGTCCTGGAGCAGCTGTTTGGATTTGGGAGTTGGTTTTCTTCCGCTGTTGCTTTTTTTGGAGTGCCCCAAAACTCCCAAGCAGCTGCTGATGCACAGCGAACACTGAGATCCAAACTTTGCCCGGCTGCTGATCCCGAGTCCCTGGATTTGTGGAGCTGCTGGAGTCAGCCTGGAGGGTTTGGGGGCTGCAAATGCCACCAGTGATGGGTTTTGCCCTGACCGAGCTGCTTTGCTTAAAGACTCGTGCAGCTGAGGCTGGGGATGATTCCTGGAGAGATTCCTGAAGGAAGTGGGACCTGCACATCCTTTCCTTGCATCCCTGTCTGTGCAGGAGGGGTTGGTGGAATGATCCTTAAGCAACATTGCTGGGCTTTTGCTTTAAGCGTGTCAATAATGAGTGATGCAGTTTAGATGATTTATTTAAGGGATGTTTTCGGGGGTCGAGGTGTTGATTCCTCTCAGAAACTTTGGTTCCTTGTGTTTATTTCCCCAAGACCATCAAATTTAGAGTTCTGTGTGTCCTGAACTAGGCTAGGATGGGAGTTCTGGGCTGAACTGCAGCGCTCTCTGATCAGTGATGCAGTGGATGTCCCGAGTAATGCTCAGGAGGCAAAGTTTTCTTAGTATTAGAGCTCCAAATAAATCCCTCTGGCTCTAGAAACAGGAGGCCTCCTCATATTTCCTTGGTTTCTTTCCTGGAAATGCTGTCCCAGTGAAATCTATACTCCCGAAATACAGACTTGATGAAAAAGTAATGAATGAATTTGCCACTGGACTTTGTTACCTCAAAGGGAAACAAAAAGAAAAAGCAATCAGAACTTCTGCCTGCTTTATAGAGTGGTCTGTGTTCTCAGTGCCAAATTACATCACGCTGAGAGCTGGAGCTGGATTTGATTTTGTAGGATCATGGAAGGGTTTGGGTTGGAAAGGACCTCAAATCCACCCGATGCCACCCCTGCCGTGGGCAGGGACAACTCCCACCAGCCCAGGGTGCTCCAAGCCCCGTCCAACCTGGCCTGGGACACTCCCAGGGATCCAGGGGCAGCCACAGCTTCTCTGCCCAACCTGTGCCAGGGCCTGCCCACCCTCCCAGCCACCAATTCCTTCCCAATATCCCATCCAGGCCTGCCCTCTGGCAGTGGGAAGCCATTCCCTGTGTCCTGTCCCTCCATCCCTTGTCCCCAGTCCCTCTCCAGCTCTCCTGGAGCCCCTTTAGGCTCTGCCAGGGGCTCTCAGGTGTCCCTGGAGCCTTCTCTTCTCCAGGTGAGCTCCCCCAGCCTGGCTCCAGTTTGGGTTAAAATGACTTCACTGGTCATGCCCATGAAAGGAGACACCTTGCACAGGTCAGTCAGCCCTGCCCTTCCTCCTCCATTCTGGGTTAACACACTCCAGGGATGCTCACAAAGGGCAAACCCATGACCAGCAGTGTTTTCCCTGAGGGACAGGGGCTGCAGCATCCAAGGAAGACAATTCCAGCTGGGAATGTTGCAGGCCCTGGATGTCCAATTGCTCTGGAAAGTCCTTGCTTGGGCATGTAATTCCAGAGCCAGGTGATTGCCCATTGAAATCCTTGGGAAGGTGGTGCCTGTTCCTTGAGCAGCCCCTGCCTTTGGTGCTCCTCACTTTTCCATGTTAACACTCTCCTGATTTGGATGCTTTTCCACCTTCTGCTCTTCTCTTTGCTGCCTGCTTTGAACCCTTCCACTTGCTCAGTCCTCCCCCTGCTCTCCTTTCCCTGCCTCTTGATCTTCTTTCCTTGACTCCTCAAGTTCTGGCACATCTCATCTGATTCATTATTTCCCAATCTTTGCCATCTTTTCCCAGCCCTTTCAGCAGATGGAGGAGGCAGGGATGGTGTTGGACTTGTCATGCTGTTGCTAAAGCTGTCCTTGATCCCTGTCGTGACCTGTTCAGGTCACTGGGATAAAGAGACATGCAAAGGGATTTGGGATGTCCTTACTTGCACTCGTGTATGGCCAGCACATTTTTGGTCATTAAAAATCCCATTTAGAAGAGGAATTTGTATGGAAAATGCTGCCTGTGCTGCTGGTGTGGGCTTGGGAAGAAACACAAAACTGAAGCTTCTCCCTCCCTTTGTCTGTGTTTCCCTCTGTCCCATCTCACAACACCCTCAGAGGTTCATGAGCTGATTCAAAGCCTCATTCCTCATATGGACAATGGGGAAAAAACAGCTCTGGAATTAAAATTCCGAGAGAAATTGAAGCCCATAACAGAGTCTGTATCTATATTGGAGATATGCTAATAGGCTGTTCCGTGAGACCTTGGAGTTCAATCAGGGAACAATAAAAGCCTGAAATGCAGAGAGCTGATGGCCTTGATAAAGCCTCAACCCAGATCTAGCAAACCTGACTGATAGCTCATTTTCCCAAGATTTTGAGACATTAATCCCATGCCTGGTTTCTCTTTGGTAGCTCGTGGTGTTGTCACAGTGAATGAACAGTCTCTCTCTGGTTTTGTTTGTTGTTTTCCTCTTTACATTCCCCCCCCAGGATGCTCCTGAAGTTCTGAAAGAATGAGCCGCTCTAGACAAAGCAGTAGGTTTCTAATTCAATTTATTTCTTATATAACTGCATGTAATTGCTGATAGAAACCCAAGTGACTGCTGGCTGATATGCTTAGTTAAGGAGAGCAAGGACCCATTCAAAAGCAACTCCATTCCTCGTGTTTAAGCCACATCACTTGCCTTTTTGATAGGCGTGACAGGAGCTTGTTATTTATTTCTGACTGCAGAAATTACTGAGAGCACAATAAACAGCGGCAGGAACTGCACAGACATCACTCAGTGATACCGCAGCTGCCTCAGCCCAGATGTTCAAATATTGGTGGGAAATGCAGTCTGGTGAGAGGGGTTTTTTTTGGCATATTAAGAACGTGTGTGTATTTAAGCATCGTGGATTTTGCCATTGGAGGGGTCTCTGCTGTAGGAAGAGAGGCTCTGGTATCATTTCCCTGGAGAGCAAAGATGTGCTTTGCTGGCTACAAAGGCTCTTAATTGGCCGCTCCTGTGGGGACCTGGAAGCTTTGTTTGCAGAGCTAAAGGATCTCCTGAAGGTTTTCCCAAAGCCGAGAACATCAAGTAGCTGCCTCCTGCAATATGCAGAGCACCTGATTGCAGACAGGTCTTGGGGGTGCTGTGTCCAGGTCACCCCAAAACTGGGAGGGCTGGAGCTGTGGGCCATCGGAGGGGGGAGTGCTTAATCACGTGGGGCTTTAATAAGTGAGTTACTGAGATTACTGGAGTGCTGAGGGGCTGCAGGGAGAGCCCAGTCAGAATCCCACCCAGCAACCTGGGTATTGTCAGGAAAATCGCTCTTTTCATTTTGGAAGAGAAGGATTTTTTTTCTTTTTTCTTTTTTTTTATGCTGAACAAAGGCTTTTGGGACACTGGGAACCTGAGACTTGGAGTGGAGCATTTCCTTTGGAAGTCCATTAGGCTGACAGAGTCCTGGCTTGATGGTCAGACCCAGTCCTGAAGGTCTCTCCCAAGCTAAGTGACTCCATGGATCTCCTCTGATCATGCTGCAGGTTCACCTTTGACTCCTCTTTTTTGACTTCAAGGGCAACAGATGCTGAGGGGGCTGGAGCATCTCTGGGAGAGCTCCAGAGGAGACCCTGAGGGGACCTGCCCATGTCCATCAGTGCCCGCAGGGAGGGGGCAGAGCAGGGACCAGGCTCTGCTCGGGGGGCCCAGCCATGGCACAAGAGGGACGGGCAGGAACTGATGCCCAGGAAGGTGCACCTGGACAGGAGGAAGAACTTCTTTGCTGGGCAGTGCCCCAGCCCTGAGCAGATTGTGCAGAGAGGGGCTGGAGCCTCCTCCCTGGGGATATTCCAGAGCCCTCTGGACACAACCCTGTGCCCTGGGCTCTGGGATGGGCAGGGAGGTGGCACCAGTGACCCACTTCCAGCCTGACCCATCCTGGGATTCCCTGGCATTTGAATGCTCCTGAGCAAAAGCAGTTTGCAGGATGTGCCTAAAAATCTCACAAATCCATTTTCTGTTAATCCTCATACCTGCTCTTTAAACACTCATTTACCTGGTGCCAACTTCGTCATATTTCTGGAGTAACTTCTTCACTTTCCATGTCAAATCATGGTTTGTATAAGAACTACCACATTTTTTCTGGAAAATCCAGAACTGTGTGTTCATCTCTGGAAACCCAGGCAAGGAAAGTCTCCCTTCCAGCCCTCGCCCACAATTATAAATCACCCAGGTTTGTTTGTCCTGCATGACTGTAATCCATTGCACAGTGTCTTCACACTGAGATGATTCAACAATAAGGTTTTGTGCTCATGGTGATTCTCGTGTTGCTGCTTCTTCCTGGTGCCTTCCAGGACCCAGAAGTTTGAGCTTTAGTAGAGAAAGGGAAGAGTTTCATTTCATTATTATCAAGAACATGGGCAACCTTCCAAAGAAACTCTGCACTTTCTGTCCTCATGGTTGGGTTTGGACTTGTCTTCCAAACTCCAGGAGTCTTTGCTGTCTCAGGAAATCTTCATGGCCCAATGTGGGCTGGTTTTATGGCTGTGAAGATCAGGAGAACCAGTCCTGGTTAACCCAGGGGTGTACAGTGGCCACTGGTTGCATTTAGATCCTGACGGGGCACTTATTTCTCCTGATTTCTGGGCTGGTGGCAAAGGAAATATTAAGCTCATCCAGTTCTGTATCCAGGTTTAACCATTATCTTAATTCTTGTCCCAGCCTGAGGTTTCTCCATGAAAATGTGAGTAGGATGATTTTGTTTGAGGAAACCATGAAATCTTGCTCATGGGTTTTGTTCCTCTTTTCCTAAGGAAACAAAGCTCAGGATATTTGGTTATTTCCCTTCTCCTTCCCCTGCATCCAAAGCAGGATGAAATACACGGACCCGCTGGACTTAAACGTTGGGAAAGGGAAAATTCTGCTGCTATTTCCATTATCTTTTGGGAATGGGAGAGTGGTTGACACCAGCATGATCTTAAAAGCAGGGCTTGTAGTGCTGGAACTTCTCGGCTGGTGGTTGAAGAGTTGCTTTTGTTCAGCCCCTTCTAAAGGAAAGTAGGTTTAGATGGGATATTGGGAAGGAATTGCTGGCTGGGAGGGTGGGCAGGCCCTGGCACAGGGTGCCCAGAGGAGCTGTGGCTGCCCCTGGATCCCTGGCAGTGTCCAAGGCCAGGTTGGACGGGGCTTGGAGCAACCTGGGCTGGTGGGAGGTGTCCCTGCCCATGGCAGGGGGTGGGATGGGATGGGTTTTAAGGTCCTTTCCAACCCAAAGCATTCAATGATTCTGTGATGATTAAACACCTCCTAGAAGAGGATGGCACTGGATGGTCTTCAAGGTCCCTCCCAACCCAAACCTGTGATGAATCCAGGATGCTGTTTCAGGTCTGTATTTGAGACAGACTTTGAACCAAACTCTAATTTTCTGTGAGTGACCTCTCCATGTCACCTGTTGATAGATGGATTTTTTTTTGCAGTTTTGTGAAGAAGACAATGATTTGCTGAGGCTGGGGAGGAGGAAAGGCAATTCTGGGATAGGTCCTGCAGGTCTTGACTCCAGACAGAGTTTAACAAAAACCATCAATGAGGGATTAAGAAATAGCAGAGAATGTTTCAAGGTTGTTTTGGAGGACAATTTTAGATGAAAGCCAGGAGAGAGTTTGGCTCAAACATCTCCTGAACTGATCAAGCAGAAACTGTGGTGTCACTACGAGCTCAGGCAATTCTGCTCCTGAGTTTCTCCTGCCTTTCTTGCCTGCCCAAACAAGATGTTTTATTTAACCTGGACTAAATTCCTCTGTGCCCCTCGGTGAGTGTCACTGGTTTGACTAACAAACCAAAGAAATCCATTACTCTCCCCAGCTCTCCTCCCAAAGCCACCGAAGAGCTTTTAAGCTGTGGGGAAAACAGCGGGAGGTTGGTTGCTGAAATGTGACATATGGTGGGAGAATATTTGGGAAAAGTATTACTGTTTGCGTGTAGCAGCTGGAGAATTGTATTATCATTCTAGGCTTGGTTCTTCCTGAGGGATTCAAAACCCTCTCCAAGGAAAGTGGCTTTCTCTGGACCTCAGGACCACAATGTTGGAAGGGCTAGGAGATATTGGCAGCCATGTGTTGGTCACTGGGGAGTTGGCCTGAGTTATTTCAGTAGCACAGCTGTTGCTTTGAGAGGTGGGCATGTAATAAGGCACAGTCTGGGTGGAAAAATGTAGGAAAAACCCTGCCATACCTTCAGGAGAAGCCCAGAAGGAAGGTGGAAGTTCCTCACCCTCCCTCCAGGTGATTGGTGTTTGCTCAGTCAGGGAGATGATGGAAGGAGGAAATCCTGCCTATTATCCCGGTGGTGTCCAAGTGCAGGAGCTGGAGTAGATCCATCTGTGGTGGGAAATGTCCCAGCGAAGCTCCATCTCCGTGGCAGCCACACCTTGGCACAGAAAGGGGGTGGTGGGGATGTATCCCTTGGCACCCAGGTCCTGGATTTGGGATCCCAAATAGGTAACAGGTGGAATTCAGGGCTTGCAGACCTTCTTCCCAAGTGCTGGATAACAGGATTTATGAAATCAGTGGCTTTCATCTTGTTGCAGACCTTTGGAGGGGCAGGAAGTTCTGGTTCACGGATGACCATTATAAATATTTGTGGTCCTACTGGACACCAAAAATGCCTGAGGGGTTGGAAACTAAAGTGGTTGTGAAGTATGAGCTGTTAAATTGGACTGTGGAGGTCGCATGGCCACCTTCTGAAGTGCTCCTGCTGTAGCCAGGGCTGGGCACTGGACCCGAGCCAGGATGTGTCAAAGACCTTTGATTGCTTTCCAATCCACTGCCTGGTTGTTGCAGGAACAAAAGGGCCCTTTCGGAGGGAGGGAAGCAGCTAAAAGGGGGAAACGCTTGCAGGTGAAACAGGTATTTTTGAAGATGCCGTGTTGGAGATGCACAATAAATCCATACAATGTACTTGAAAGGGCTTTAGGAGTCTAAAAATGTGCTTTTTTTAGGCTTCCTTTATAGCGAGTCAAAGGAGAGAGGCACGAAAGGGAGCTTGTCCAGCTTCAGAGAGCAAGGTGTTGCTGCCCTCGAGACACACCAATATCAACACTGGGCAAAGACATGAAGTGTTTACACAAACTAAACCTTCTTGAAGTCAAGTCAATGTTTTCTCCCCATAATGAACTTGGGGGAAAACAAGAAACCAAAGGATCAACACTTTATAAGACTCAGAAAGTGTTCCCACAAACTGTAAACCAGCTTAAAGTTGAGCCAATGTTTTTCCCCCAGAATGAATTGGGGGTGAGGAAGGGAGGGCTTTATGTTGTAGCAGAAAATTCATCATCATTTCTATGTCACTCTGACACGATAAAGCTTGGATATTTCTTGGATGGGAGCCTTTCTGAGTGCAGAATTGTATCAATATCTCATGGCAGTAAAAGTGTTCAGAGGCAAATGAGAAAATCAGTTCTTTGGCTTAAGGATTTCCCATCTTCTCAAACACCCCAAACTGCAAATATTTAATGACAGTCACCAAAATAGTAAATAATTCCTCATTGTGCTATCCCTGGAAGTGTCCCAGGCCAGGCTGGACAGGGTTTGGAGCACCCTGGGCTGGTGGGAGGTGTCCCTGCCCATGGCAGGGGTGGCACTGGGTGGGCTTTAAGGTCCTTCCAACCCAAACCATTCCAAGATTAGTATTGAGGAACTAATTAAGAGTTGAGGGAAGTGAGACACTGCAGGTCACTCAGACTTGGTTCTAACACCCATAAAGCAGAAGTAGGATGGTATTGATTGAGAACATATGACAAGGAAGAAGGTCACACCTACCAAGAGGAGGAAATAAAATAAATAACTTTGTTTGAAGGCAATCCAAATATTCTCTACCAGGAGTGAAGCTGAGGGAGCCTTAAAGTTGGTGAAAACCATTTTTGCCTCCTGTTTGTTCTCCAGAGGGGGGGACGGGGGGACAGGAGGTTGGAGCCAGGTAGGGCTTGGTCTCTTTTCCCAGGTAATGAGGGATAAGACAAGAGGAAAAGGCCTCAAGTTGTGCCAGGGGAGGTTTAAATTGGATATGAGGGACAATTTCTTGATGGAAAGGGTTGCCCAGCCCTGGCAGGGTGGATCCCCATCCCTGGAGGGATTTCAAAGCCCTGTGCATGTGGCACTTGGGGACATGGGTCAGTGGTGGCTTTGGCAGTGCTGGGGGATGGTGGGACTCAACCTTTGACGGCTTTTCCAGCCTAATGAGTCTGTGATTCATCTTAGAAAACCATCAGGTAAAGCTTTAGAAAGATCCGGACTCCCGAGTGTTCTTAGCTGTGATTTTGGTCCATCAGCCACCTTTAATTGCAGTGTGCTGTCGGAACGGAGCCGCTCCCCAGTCGACGATGATCCGGGATTCCCCGAACAGGTTTTCCCTGGAACGTGGATGCCCCAGCAATGCCTGCTCTGCAGGTACGGCTGCAACACCTGAGGAGGCTCCGGCTGCAGTCGGGTGGGAGCACCAGGGCATGCAGCTTCATCATCTGCCTGATCAAAACCCCATCATGATCCCAGAGTTAACGAGACATCGAGGGCCGCAATTAATACCGGGCATTTTGTAGCAATTCTGTGCGTTTTACTAATTTAGCTCCAACCCCTGGCAGAAGAACTCGCAGCAGGAGTTGCACCAGGAGTGCTGGGATGCTCAGAACTGATTAAAGGGAGGATTTAGGCGCGGCTGGAGTCTGGGTGTTTAATAAAACATCTATTATGCATTATTCCCCCACATCTAGGACGGGCTCTATTTGAAAAGATGAAAGTGTTGGTATTCCTGACCCGTGCGAGTTTGATCTTTCGAATTCATTCTTCCGTGCACACTGAGAACGTCCTTTAAACCGAGCACTGAGTTTCCTTGGGCCCAAAGCACAAACGTGAACGCCTCGGTGTGGGCAGGACACCCCCTAAACGCTGCTGGCAAAGGTCGGTGGAGGAGTTAGGGATGGACATCCTGCAATTGCTTTGGAACCTGCAGCCAACTGCTGCATTCCTAAAGAAAAAAACAAAAAGGAAATTTGCCGTCTCAAGCAGTGCCACCAAATCTGCTGGGTATTTTCCTTTTGCAGGAAAAACTTGCTTTGGGAAGAGTTTTCCTATGTTTGAGCCAGCGCTGCAGTTGATACTCCGAGAGGTTTTCACTTCAAACAGGTAGTTTTAGTTGCTTGGAGTTTTCTGGCTTTAACTTGCATGCTGCAATCTGGGATATGTGTATATATAAATATATTTATATTTATATTTGTCTGTGCAGAGATGTGCTTAGAGTGCAGTTTGGCACTTGGGGGGACAAGTCCTGGGGTCTCCCTCTGTGGGGTGTCAGCATCGAGGTTCGCTCATCCAGAACTTGGCACTTGGGTTTTCAGAGTATTCCTACAGATCATGGAATCCCAGCANCTGCCCACGCTGGGGACCAGCCCAGGGCACGGCTGGGGCATGTCCAGCCTCTCCTCCAGTTCCCAGGTGCTTCTTGCGGACCTTCAAACTTCCATTCCAGAAGTTGTCCAGCTCCCTCCAGGGATCTTCATCTGCCCTGCCAAGAATTACAGCACTTTGCAAGTTCTCTGGATTTTGGAACTTTTCAGCAGGTAAAGCCCCCAGCCCATCGCTAAGAACTCCGTGTAATCTGCAGAAACGCTGAATTCCTGCAGCCTTTGACAGGCACAGTCTGAGGCTCAAACGCTGAAGCTGGAAAGCCCCCTCAGCCTGAAAAGAATCTTCCTCTCCCTCTCTCTTTAATCTGCTTTTGCTGCCACTTGCTGTTCGCAGCGGCTGAGCCGCCAAGAAAAGGAGCCGTTCGCCTCCCCCGGAATGTGACGGACGAGACACCGACACGCGGCCGATTTTTGTGCCCAATCTCTTTTTTGGGAGAGATGTCTAAATGTAGCCCGGGATTAGCGAGCTAAGGCTGAGTGAAAGACAATTTCCTCCACATTCTTTATTATTTTTATTTATTTTTTTTTGGTGGGTGATATGAACCTCTCGACTGCAAATCCCCTCTCGGAGCCACACGTGTGAAATTATGCAACCCTTTGCTGGGTTGCATAAAGGAAATTTTGGGGGATTTGACTCCGCATCTGATTTCTATACCAAGAGCCACTCACTTTTAATTGGATGCTAAGTCCAGCAAATCCAAATGTGTGATATTTTTTCTTCCTGAAACTGCTTTTTCCTTCGAAGTAATAACCTGGACAGTCGTTCCCTCCTCGCTGCTCTCTGGAAAATCAGTGTGGGGTGACAAACACGTGATTGCACGGGCAGGATTGGATCATGGAATTTATGCAGGTTTTCCAGCTGATTTAGAGTCTCACCTTAAATGTTTTCCACACAGGAACAGACCAAAAAGGCAATTGGGTACAATCACTAAAATGCTTCCCAGGGCATGACAATAAAAGCAGTACCCCCTCGTGAAAGAAAAAGGTAGAGTTAAATATCAGGTTTGAAAGGGATTTCTTATTCTTCTACAGAGCTGCGAGGTTGATTCCTCCTTATAAATCTCATTTTTAGTAGTGCTGGTCAAAACCTGGCCTTTGTAGGTGCCTTTGGCCAACTCTTCCCGGGGCTAATAACTTTGGTGATGCTGGGAAAACACTTGTCTCTCAGGTGTCTTGGGCTTGAGAGTTGGAATTGGGCAATTCTTCATTGGGAAGACGACACTGGGGATTTTTTTACCCAAGGTTTTGTGATTTTGCAGGAATTAAAGCTCCAGTTTGTAAAGTCAGGCTTGTCCTCTGCCCCAAACCTTCCCCTGAAGCTGAAATTCATCCTTCAAGAAGTCAAGGCTTTGACCGATGTTCTGACACAACGTTTAGTTGCAACCACTCAATTTTGTTGAAAGATCACTGAAAAATCAGCAGGAAAGGGTGAAAAGATCCCCAGAGCAGCCTTGGAAAATGCATTATGTGGGACACCTCAGGAATTCCATCTGTCAAATCATCAGAAAAGGGCATTAAGGTGACTTTATCTGTGGAAGTGGCTTCCTGGTGAGGAGATATCTGCTCCTGAAGTCGTCTCAGTAAAGTAAAAAGGAATTGTTAGGGTACACAAAGGGTCAGATGGTGCCTGGGATAGCAGGGATGTGCTGGGAGCTCCCTGCGGGCAGCGTTCTGTGCTTTTCCTTGGATTTATCTCCGTGTGGGCCACATAATTCGCTTTTGGGGAATGAAAGCATGGAGTCAAAGATATTAACTCAGGGAAGAAGAAGAAGATACCGGGAAAGAAAAGTTTTGGTGGATGGGGAGAAAAAGGACATTGCAGGTGAAATGATCATTAAAACAGAATCTGGGAAACCCCTTTTCTCTTCTTTCCCCCTAAATCTTTTCCAAGCCTGCCTTAATTTGAATTTATCCTCAACATGGAGCCGGGCAATTTGGTTTGTTGGTGATTTCAGTAAAAGCAGAGCAGGGCTGTGCTTGCCAGGCATCAGCCTCTTGCATTCTTGCTTTTATTTTGATGGGAGAGCAGCAGCTTCTCAGTGAAAATAAACATCTCTTAATACTTTAAGCAAAAAAAAGCTGCTTTTAATCATGAAACGCTTCATACTGTTAAGAGGCAACATGTCCCTGACAAGGGCTCTGTTAACACTGTCACTGTTGCCTCCAGTGTTGAAACCTCCTCCCTCGTACTGCTGTTTTTTTCAGGCATGTGAGTCCTTTGACTTCAATAATTATGATTTTAAGTAATTAGAATAGAATTAGAGCCTGCTAATGCTGTGTCCTAATGCACTGCAGCGTTGTGGAGCACGCCCTCATTTTATTTGCCTCTAAATCCTCTTGTTGGCAAAACAAATTCAAATTACCTTTGCACTGAGACCCCGGAATGTTTAATTGACTATTTAAGGGATGTGCTAATTTACTGAAAGGGGCTATTAATGCAGGTGGGAAAAGTCTTCCTGGGGAAGTCCATGGAAAATGTACTGCAACGGTGTTTGGGTTTTCTTTTGGTTTGATTCACTCTCAGATCCCACCAAGGGCTTGTGGAATCACGGGATGGTTTGGGTTGGAAGGGACCTCAAAGCCCACCCCGTGCCACCCCTGCCATGGGCAGGGACACCTCCCACCAGCCCAGGTTGCTCCAAGCCCCGTCCAACCTGGCCTTGGACACTGCCAGGGATCCAGGGGCAGCCACAGCTTCTCTGGGCACCCTGTGCCAGGGTCTCCTCACCCTCCCAGACAAGAATTGCACCCCAACATCCCACTGAACCCTACTCCGTCAGTTTGAAGCCATTCCCCCTTGTCCTGTCCCTTGTTCCAGGGCTGGGCAACACTTTCAGTGAAGGAATTTTTCCAACATCCAACCTAAACCTCCCCTGGTGTTAAATGAGCACCCCCAGTCTGACTTCCCAGCACATTTGGTCTTTCTTCACTGGAAGGGTGACCAGGGATCGGAACAGGCAGTGGTGGAGTCCCCATTCCTGGGGGGATTTCAAACCCCTCTGGACGTGGCACTTGGGGACATGGGTCATTGGTGGCCTTGGCAGTGCTGGGGGGACTGAGGGTTTGGTGAAACCGGAACTTCATGGAGGAATGGCCTTTTATCTATCTATTTATTTATTTATTTATGGTTTGGATGGGCAAAAAAAAAAAAGTAGGAAAAATGTCCCTGTTCACTGGTGGAGTCTTTGAGCAGAATCACAGAGGAGTTTTTGAGTCACAGGATGGTTCAGGTTGGAAGCGCCCACAGTGGCTCCTCTGGTCCCACCTCCCTGCTCCAGGAAAGGCTTAAACCAGCACAAACACAGCTCTGAAATCAGGAAAAGGGCTCCAGGTGCTCTCTGATCCCTGGAAAAAGTGGATCTTCTGCCTCAGTCCCACTGCTGTGCTCGGAGCTCTGCTGGGATCTATGGTGGGAACTGAACTGTGCAATGAACCTGTCAGGGAATATAAACCTGGAATGGGGAGCAGTGGAGGGTGGGGATCCTGGAGGGACCAGAGCAGAGGAGACAGTGAGAAGGTTGGGAGATCATTGAACCCTCCAGGGATGAAAATGATCCCAAAATCCCAGGATGGTCAGGTTGGAAGGGCCCACAGTGTCCCACCTGGTGCCACCTCCCTGCCCATCCCAGAGCCCAGGGCACAGGGTTGTGTCCAGAGGGCTCTGGAATATCCCCAGGGAGGAGACTCCAGCCCCTCTCTGCACAATCTGCTCAGGGCTGGGGCACTGCCCAGCAAAGAAGTTCTTCCTCCTGTCCAGGTGCCCCTTCCTGGGCATCAGTTCCTGCCCGTCCCTCTTGTGCCATGGCTGGGCCCCCCGAGCAGAGCCTGGTCCCTGCTCTGCCCCCTCCCTGCGGGCACTGATGGACATGGGCAGGTCCCCTCTCAGGGTCTCCTCTGGAGGCTGAGCAGCCCCAGCTCCCCCAGAGATGCTCTGTGATCTGCCCCTGCAGTGCTTCCCTGCAAGTCCTGCTGCGCTCTCTGGGTGATCACATAAATACCTTCAGCTTTTGATGTCTTAATGGACATCACTTTGTAGGTATTTATTGGCTTTCCTGACAACCTTTTCCAAGGACATGGAGCAACAGGACAAGGGGGAATGGCTTCAAACTGGAAGAGGGCAGGATTAGATGGGCTATTGGGAAGGGATTCCTGGCTGGGAGGGTGGGCAGGCCCTGGCACAGGGTGCCCAGAGAAGCTGTGGCTGCCCCTGGATCCCTGGCAGTGTCCAAGGCCAGGTTGGACGGGGCTTGGAGCACCCTGGGCTGGTGGGAGGTGTCCCTGCCCGTGGCAGGAGGTGGAAGCAGCGGATCTTTGAGGTCCCTTCCGACCCAAACCATCCTGGGATGTTAAAAATGGAATAAATTTGACAGCTTTCATAAAAGTGGCTTTTCCCAGCCAAGTCCCTCTGGACCCAAAGTCCCAAGTCAAGTCTCCTACACCCAAACCTTCCTGTTCAATGCAGGACATGTCACCTATCCCACCCAAAATTCCACAAACGCCACCTCGGGCAGGACTGAATGGTGTTTAATGTCTCTTCCACTGCAAACCATTTTTTAGGATTATTTTCCTTAGGCTTGGCAGCAAACATCTCATGGTGCAGCTTCCTAAACCCCTGTGCGTGGCCCCCTGAGCCCTGAACTGCCCTGGGGTGTTGAGATCTGTTAAAAATGTACAATAATGTTTTGTAAACACCTTGTAACTCTGCCAAGCACCTGAAACACCAGGAAAACCGCGCTGGGAACATCTCCAGGTTGTTCATCCTGCTCGGAATTGAGTCCAACATAATGTTGGCAGCTCCGTTTGCTCCCTGTGGATCCCCCCTTGCCCCAAACCCTCAGGGTTTGATGCTCGGAGAAGGATTTTCACGTGGTGTTACACAGTGTGAGCTCCTTTCCTTTGTTCTCATCCCTCAAGCTTTTCCAATTCCTTTTGATAACCACGTCTGATGGATGGTGCAAGAACAGAAGCCTCGTTAAACCCTTAAAAAAAAGTAAAAATGAACATTTAAGCAGTTTTGCGAAGGAGGGCAAAAAGGAAGGAAAGAAATATGATGGGCAAGACATTAAAACAAATGGCCAGCAATTACTGACTCACTTATTCTCTGCAATCACAAATCCAGAGGGGATGAACGTGCTTTTAAATAGCATATCTGGTCCAGGAAATCTCTTCCCAATTTCTCCTGATTACGGGCTCTGACTGATGATTCAGAATGGAAATGCCAATTTTTGCCCGTCTCCGACTGGTGGTTCAGGTTCTCAGGTCCTTCTCCGCTCTAACGAAGCGTGAGAGATTCGTTGCCTCTTTTTCTTACTTTTTCTCCTGCGCCTTTCTTTTTTTTTTTTCTTTTTAATTTAAAAAAAGATGTGATTATTGTGAGGTTACCAAGGGCTTCAGAGAGAAAATGGAAGTGCTGTTTCGGAGGGGAACGCTGCCAGCCCGCCGTGCACGTGCAGGGAGCTGTTTATGCACTTCACATCGTTGCTTATGTATTATTTTCCCCAAACCTGAAGGGTTTTTGACCCAGGGTTAACACTTCCAATTTACCAGTGGATCAACATGCATTAAAATGCATAGGGAAGGGGAAAAAACAGGCAGGAGAAGTGTATTTGGGGCTAATTAAGTGTGGTTTGCTCGTGTTCTTGCTTCTGGATTTAAATGTTTTTGTGCCTCCGGCTCGTAGCTGAGACGTGTGTTGCCCTGGGGTGGGGGCAGCGAAAGTAATTCCTGTATAAAACGTGCCAATCCAGCATTTTGGTGGCTTCCTTTACATCTCCTGCCACTCCTTTTTCCTTGTGGGATTTGTGGGAGCAACTTGGCTGGGTGTGGTGGGGATGGACAAGCCCTGAGCAGGTGACCGGTGGAGATCCCTAAGTGGGGAAGGGACTTCAACTTCCCACACTGATCATTTACTGGATCATTTTTCCAGGCTCCTGTTTGTGGGGACATTTATTTTTTGTTCCTATGGATATCAAGGGATTTGAGTTTTAATTTCAGTGCATCTTCGCAGGTCAAAACCTTTTGGTCCTTCCTCCCTGTCATCCTTCCCCCCACAGAAATCCTGGGATAAAGCCACTGAATTTATCCCATTTCTGTGATACCCTTAATCAGGTGTTTCCATGGATCAGCCTGGTTTCCCGCACTGATGGCATGAAAAATGATGGGGCCACCCTCATGCAGGTGACCTCAAGTCGTGCCAGAGGAAATTTAGATTGGATAGTAGAGAAAATTCCTTTGTGGAAAGGGTTGTCAAACATGGGAACAGCTTCCCCAGGGAAGGGGCAGAGTCACCATCCTTGGAAGGGTTCAA
The DNA here is from genome assembly GCA_013396755.1 of Sclerurus mexicanus. Lineage (NCBI taxonomy): Eukaryota > Metazoa > Chordata > Aves > Passeriformes > Furnariidae > Sclerurus > Sclerurus mexicanus. The sequence continues at coordinate 29,127 of VWZF01007094.1, read as the reverse complement.
AAAACACAAGGACGTGGTTTGGTGGTGAATGTGCTACTGAGGTGGCAGCTGGGCTAGGTGACCTTGGGATCTTTTCCAACCTTTAGGGTTCTGTAGGTGGGCAGCCAACTTTTGCTGACACCAGTTGGGGTGATCCAGATGTTTCTGTAGCACTACCCACCACACAAGGCCTCCCAGATGCCCCAACTGGCCTTGAAGAGGCAGGGAAAGACCTTCTGAAACTCCAGGAAAGTTTTCTGAGGAGCACGTGCTGGTGGTGAAGAAGAACTGGAGAAGACCAAGATGGCTCGGTGCTGTGCCAGTGCTGTCAGAAGCCCTGTGAAAGGACAGGGAGTGGCTCCAAAATCCTCATGTCCTTCTGATTCATCGGGCACACTTTGGTGTTTTCCTGTGCCACCCTTCTGGTCCCTGTGGAATTTGGCCACCCAAAAGACCACTGGGGACTTCTTAGGGTGTGCACAAGGGTTGGATTTGAAGTTTTAGCTGCATTTAATTGCAATCCCCCCTTTCTTTCCTCAGCCCTTGCCACCTGGCATTTCACAGCAGTGTCATGAAGGGCCATGGAGCCCACGTTGGCATCAATGCCAACGTGCCAGACTGTCTCCATCCAAGGCTGGCTCTGCACGATGAAGCCATCACAGCCCCTCTAACAGAGTCATTCGGTGCTGGGAGATGATTCCTACAAGCCCAGCAAAGCAACACTTCACAAACCCCCACGTGGCTCCCTCGCGTTGAGCGTCCAGGAAGGGAGAGCTGTTGTTTCATTTATTGAGGCCTCAAGGGCACCTGGCAGGATGGATGTCCCAGTCCCAGCCCAAGTGAAAGAACAAGGCAGGAGAACCCTCTGCTGCTGCTATGAAGTGTCAGGAAAGGAGAAAAGCCTGCAGGAAAGAGCTGTTGCTCATTTTGGGCAAGGGGCCAGAGTTTCACCCTACGGAGAGTCTTTGGGTTTTAATCAACCATTCTTGCAGCAAATTAGGAAGGAGGATTTCAGGGAGAGTGGGATCCTGTTGCCTGGCCCGGACAGGAGGGCAGGGCTGCCATCAAACAGAATCTGTGTCCGTGCCTTGGGGGGAAAGCAAAAAACCATGCTCAGCGCCTTCCTCAGCACGGAGAGGTCAAGTCATGAAAGGTGGATGGTGTGGAGCTCAAAGCCCTTTTATTTTTTTGTTGCACGATGCCAAAACAATCTGTGCGAGAACAGAGGATGGGCTGGAAGCTCTTTGTTCCTGGCAGAAAATCAGGCCGGGCTTGGGGAAGTCAGCGGGGGAGCTCTTGAAAGATGAACTTCTCAGCAGAAGCAGCTGGGGACAGCATGAGGAGGAGACAGAGGGACGGGCCAGGAGGCTGCGGTGCCGGCAGGGGAATGTCTCCTCTTCCAGGGACTCAAATGCCAAGGTGCAAAAGGTTTCAAGTGAAATTCTGGCTTGCAGGTGGTGGGAAAGGATGGACAATATCCAGAGTCTCATCTGGTTCCTGCACCAGAAGTTGGAAAGTTACACACAGCGCAGTGAAAGGGGAGGGTGTAACAGGAGATGGAGCTTGGAGCAACCTGGGCTGGTGGAAGGTGTCCCTGCCCGTGGCAGGGGGTGGAATGACATGGGCTTTAAGGTCCCTTCCAACCCAAACCATTCTGGGATTCCCTTTATATTAAGGATATAATCAGGACTCAGCACCAGACCCATTTGTGTGGCCTCCAAGACAATGACTGCCTGGAATTCCAGCTGAAGGGCTGGGAATGGTGCCCATGGCCTTGTTTGCCCACTGGAGTTCATTTTGATGCCCCCAAGGCCACTGGACTCCTAGAGAAGCCTTTGACAAAGACCCTCTTTTCCCAGGATGGGTGTGTGCGGAATTGCAGAGCGTGGGACAGACCTGGCTGGGCTCTGTGGGGCCTCAGGATGTGCCAGACAACTGAATTCCCAGCTGGAGCTTGCAAAAAGCAGGAAAGTCCTGTGTTTCCATAGAAATATTCCACCTTGTTCTTCCCTGAAAGACAAGCACGAGGCAGATCTGCTGAGCTCCTCCAGCCTTTCCCTCCCCGGAGCTGCTGTTTTCAAATCACAGAATCATGGAATGCTTTGGGATGGAAGGGAACTTAAAGACCATCCCATTCCAACACCTTCCAGCAGCCCAGGTTATCCATTGGGAGAGGCAGTAAAGAGCTGCTGGTCCATCCTGGTGGATCGCTTGGGATGGAGCAGAGTGGAATTCCTCAGGGGAAGGAAGTCAGGAATGGAGCTGGCTCAGAGGCAGCAACCGAGGAGACGCTGATGGACAACCAGCAGCACGGGAGGCTGTCCTTCCTCGCTTGGAAATGGGAAGAAGGAGGCAGAAAATGGGAGGCAAAGTGACTGGCTGTGAGCGCAGCAGAGCTCTGGAATAATTAATGGCTGATGTGCACTGACCTCGTTAGAGGGCTGTTTACTGCATGGATGCGTGGCTTGAGCTCCATAGGGAGCTGGAGGGGAAAGCCCTGAATGATCAGGGAGGGAAAATAAGGCCTGGGAAAGTTGCAGTTCTTATTAAAACTTGAAGCTTGTTAAGAGAATGTCAGACAAGGGGATTTGCAGGCACAGTTAATTGGGTGGAAGAGGAGGACGTTACATAAGAGAGAGGGAGCAACAAACTCCATCATCCCTCTTTTCCACTGGGGGAATCTCCTGCCGGAGCCCCTGGCACACACAGCACCCCGTGCAAGGGTGAGGTGTGAGGGAGTCCTTTAAGTTCACCTGGCCCTCAAACCTCCAACAGATGTTTCCTCGGGAGGGCTGATCCTCTGGGATGGCTGGATTTGCAAAACTGGCAGGATCAGGGAAAATCTGGATGTACAAAAGGCTCAAGAGAAATTTCAGCTCAGGAGGGGATAAAGACTTTGAGGCCCCCGGGAGGATGTTTGGAAAAGTTGGGAGAGAGTCAGAAATGGAGCCGAGCCTGGGGAGAAGCTTTCTTAGACTTTCTCACTGGGAGAGGAGGAGTAATTAAAAAAATATTGGAGAATAAACAAGAGATTCAGACACAAAAATTCTGAGTAGATGATGCAGGAGGAAACTATAGGCACATAATTATCTGAGACACCTAATTAGTGAGATGGGAAGCTCTGCAGCTGCCTTGGTAGAGGGAGGAAAGGCTGGGAGGGAGGGATGGGAAACAGCTCCTTGGAGGAAAAGGGAATTTCTGTGCTTTGGTAGAGGTAGAACCTGGGGGTGTTTCCAGTGGTGGGTGGGAATGAGCAGGTCTGGAAAGGGCAAGTGGGTCAGGAAAGTTCCGTGGGCAAATCCCACGTGTTTATATGGGAAGAGGGTGGTGGTCCTGAGATGGGGATTGATGGGAAGGCCCTGCCTGGGAGGCAGCTGGAAATGGTCTAAGCTCAAGTGATTCCTGACTCCTTAGTTATGGATCACCTCAGACCTTGTTGCTCTCTCCGACTGGGAAAGGAGGGTGTGGACACCCTCCAGTCTCTTCTCCCAGGTAATGAGCGTAGGATGGGAGGGAATGGCCTCAAGTTGCACCAAGGGAGATTTAAACTGGATATCAGGGAAGAATTCTTTGTGGAAAGGGTGGCCAGACATTGGAACAGCTGCCCAAGGCAGTGGTGGAATCACCATCCTTGGAAGCGTTCAGAAAATGTATGGATGTGGCATTTGGGGACATGGCTTAGTGGTGGGCTTGGCAGTGCTGGGGGTATGTTTGGACTGGATTTCTTAGAGGGCTTTTCCAACCTTTCTGATTCCATCTTCCTACGAAGGTTGGCCCATTGCCACGTCTCCTTCTGCTCTCAAAACTCTGCCTGAGTTGTTTTATTGTAGCTGTAGCTGTTGCTCCCATCATCTGACCCCAACAACACCTTTCCTTCTCTCCAGATCCGGCCCCATCTTGGAGAGGACATTAATAAATGATTTGCTGTAGCATTTTGGGGACTGAAGTGTGGTGGCTCTCGAAGCCAAGCTGGAGTTGTCACTTGTCTTAGATTAGCTGTGGTGATTATGGCTTTTTGCTTGTGGGGAACCTTTGGGGTTGGAGTGGAAACCATTAAGTGGGGCTTTGCAAGGCTTTGCTGTGTTTTCAGAAGCCCTGACCATGTCAGGGAGAGGAAAAGAAAGAAAAGATGCCCCAGATTGTCTCTAGCAAATGTCTACAAACACAAATGTGTCAATGGGCAGCTGTTGCAGCTCCAAGAAGGGTGGGCAGATGTGCAATCAAAACAGGCTGTGCCAGCAGAGCCTCAGTTGCTGTCTGGGCGAGGAGATTTATTGTGGCACAAACTGCAAGGAGCAAGAATTGCTCTGGGCGAGATGTCCCAGCTCCTCGTGACCTGCAGGGACACCCGTGGGTGGCTTTCACAGCTCAGGTTCTGTGGCAGCTCCTCGTGCTGTGGTGACTCGACAGGTTTCGTCACCCTGAAACAGGAGGAGCTTTGGAGTCTGTGAGGTTCCAGTGCACACAGAACCATCACAGAACGGGTTTGGTTGGAAGGGGACCTTGAAGATCCTCATTGCAACCACCCTGCCATGGGACACCTTCCACTAGCTCAGGTTGCTCCAAGCCCTGTCCAACCTGGCCTTGAACTATGGATTCCTCCTTTTTGACCCTTTTTTGCCCCTTCTTCCCCCTTTGTGCCCCTTCTGCCTTTTTTGCCCCTTTTCTCCCCTTTTGCCCCTTCTCTTCCACCTTTTTGCCACTTTTTCCTCCTTTTTTGCCCCTTCTCCCTCCCTTTTTGGCCCCTTCTCCATCCCTTTTTTGCCCTTCTTCCCACCCTTTTGCCCCTTCTCTCCCCCCTCCATTTTGACCCTTCTCCTCCTCCTTTTTTTGCCCCTTCTTCCTCCTTTTTGCCCCTTCTCACCCCCCTTTTTGGCCCTTTCTCTCCCCCTTTTTTGCCCCTTCTACCTTGTTTGTAGTATTTTAAAATGTATTCACCAGTTAATCACTGGTGGGACCTCAATGCAGCTAAAAAAGGACCACAAATCTGCTTTTCTCACTTGCCTTGGTGAGGAGCAGGAGAAGAGGCTCATCCCAACTGTAGGAGGGGAGGAGAAGGAGGGATGGACAATTCCTTGCTGCTCTTATGGTTATTCAGCTGCTCACTTCAAACCAGCCCTCAGTCAGTCCAGGGTGGGAAGACTCCTCACTGAGGGCTGGGAATGGAGATCATGGCATCATAGAATGTCCTGAGCTGGAAGGGACCCCCAAGGATCATCCAGGACACCCCAAGAATCTCCCCTGTCCCTGAGAGGATCATCCAAACCCTGCTGGAGCTCTGGCAGCCTTGGGGCCGTGCCCACTGCCCTGGGGAGCCTGGGCAGTGCCCACCACCCTCTGGGGGAAGGACCTTTCCCTGAGATCCAACCTGCCACAGCTCCAGCCCTTCCCTTGGGTCCTGTCACCAGAAATGCTGACAAATGGCTCATGGAAATGTCTCTCCTTGTCTTTGCAGCGCCTGTTTCCCTGGGAGCACCACCAAAGCCCCTCTGCTGCCCGGGATGTCCCACCAGCAGAACCCCCTTTTGGATCCCACACACGTCTGCTTTCCCCGTGTCCCCGTATTCGTGTCTGCGGCTCTGCCAACACCCCACGAAGCCAGTGGAGATCCCTCAGCCACGCTGTCCCCAGGCCCTGCGGGATGGCTGGGGGGCTGACGTGGCCCTGCTGCCGTCACTGCTCCCAGGTGACATCAGCCAGGGAAGTGCTCGGGCTGTCCCCAGGGGCACAGCCAGGCTCTGACTCATCCCCTCTCTCCTCTATAACTATAGAGAGATGCGGAAAGTCCTCTCCTCTCCTGCGGGGAGTGACTCATTCCCTCTGACAGGCCCCAACCAGGCGTCCCCCTTGCCCGTGGCAGGAGGGAGAGGAGCTGGGCTTTGCCCTCTGGAATTTGCAGGTTCCAGATGTGTGCCAGCGGAGGTGCCAGCTGCTTTTCCCATTATTTTTTTGGGTGGAAGGCAGAGCCCAAGGTGGCACCTCTGAGCTGCTCCGGAGAAGAGTCTCGTGCTCATGCGAGGGTGATGGCAGTGCCTTCTTTCTTCCCTCCCCTGGGGTTCCTCCATCCGATCCCAGCTGGACTTGACCTTGTTAGGACTGGCCCAGCTCATCTTGTGTCTGTGCAATAAAGAATAAAACCACGAAAGTCCATGTGGTTCAGGAGGCTCTGGATGTCCAGGGGTCCCTCAGATCCAAGTGGGATTGGTGGGAAAGGAAAAGGCACAATTTTGCTCAGAGCGTTTGAACTCTAATCAGCATCACCATGTTTTTAAGGGAACTAATATTTAATTAACACCCCCAATTAATTCAGTTTAATGTGAAGGAGGTTATTGGTTTGAGGGGAAAGAATTTGCACCGAGGAAAGCAAATGGCAGAGCTTGTAACTTTGGGGCTCTCTCAGGGGTAGAAAATGTCCTGAATTCCCTGAGAACTCCTTAAAATCCAGAACAAGTAGCTTTACCTTCCCAAGGAGCCTTGCTGTGGTTGGCCTGTGCTGCAGCTCTTCCCGTGGAGACTCCAGGGAAAGCTGTTCCTTTGCTGACACGCTGTCTTGCCTTATTAGTTCTTGCTCAGACAAGCTGCAAGCTCAGCTTTTCGCTGGTTTAGACGAGCCTTGGACTTGGGCCTGAGATGAGTTTGGCCTGGAGTCGTAATAGGATGGAAAATCAGGGATAAATTCCCACTGACTTGGGTTTAGTGCAAACTGGACATCGAAAGGTGGCACAGGAGTCACCTTTGTCTACAGAAGCACTTTGGGAGGTTTGTGAGCAGCTGAAGAAATGGGGCCTCTCTGCTCAAAAATGCAGCTCTGTTAAATAGGATTTTGCTTCCCTGCTTCTCCAGAGGGTGCAGATTTCCATTCCCACACCCCTCTGTGCAAAAACAGCAACTGCAAACCCCAAAGATCTAAGACACTGAAATTGCCTGCCCTCCCAGCCGGGTCACATTTAGGTTAATTTCAATTAATTTTTAAATTAGTTTAAATTAATTTCTCAGAGAAAAAATAAAACTAATTATTCAGATAGAAATAGAATTATACTCTCCCCAATATGAAACCTGCGTGTGAATCCAGACCTGGCAGGCACTGGGAGGAAATAAAGCAAAACCCAGCTCTGTTGCAGATCCTTCCCCCTTCCCTTTTCCAAGGAATTCTGCTCCCTGGCACTGGGGTGCAGTGCATGCTCCGTTTGTTGAGCTGCAGAAGAAATCCAGAACCTCCCATCATGAGCTGCTCACTCCATGTGCCAGCTGGCTCTGTGTGTTCCAGGCGGAAGCAGCTAATCCCTGGATTTTCAGGGATAAATGGAATCATAGTTGCTTTTGTTTGCTTCAGATACACCAGAATCTGGAATATTTTGGCTCTTCCCAGACCCGCAGCGCTTTTTATAGGACACAAACATTCCTCTTCCCACTTGTGGAAAGAATTAAACCATCATTAAATTGATTTATAAATCAGACAGGACTTTTGGGGGAGGCCCAAAGAGCTGAGTCCATCTCAGAGATGGACATAAATTCGGGAATCATGGAATGCTTTGGGTGGGAATGGACCTCAGAGCCCATCCAGTCCCATGGGCAGGGACATCTCCCACTCTCTCAGGTTGCTCCAACCTGGCCTCGGACACTTTATCTCCAAGAAGTGTAACTCCTTGGGTGACTTGAAATTTTGCTCCCTGAATAGAAAGTCTCTTTATCCCTCACAGCACATTTATAATAACTCCCTCTTTTCTATATTAATTAATTGATTTATTTATTTGGCAAGGAATTCTTGGCACACCCTTAAACTCAACAATTATTTATTTCATTTTCTGTGGTGCTGAGTGAATTTCATCAGAATTTCTCAGGACTCCCAGGGTTGTTTTAAATAAATCCTGCTCCTTTTAAGTCCTACAGTTTGCTTTTTTTCCAATGTAACTAATTTTTAAAGAGGAATTTGTGGGATTTTTATCTCCAAGATGATGTAAGCCCTTGGGATGACTTGAAATTTGCATTTGGAGAGGAATGTGAATGATTCGCTCCCTGGTTTTCCTAATTTCTTGGCTAATTTTCCCTTCTTTTCTGCTTCTTCAGACCCCCAAATTTCTGCTAAATTAGACTTTTTTAAAAGATACCTAAGGAGCTTTCTTTGGCTTGGGTTTTCTGTTGCTTTTCTTTGTAATCTTGGGGTTTTTAATGGATTTTTCCTTTTAAAGGTCTGTTCAAATCCTGCTTCGTTTAAGCTGCTCTTGTAAAAGACCCTCCGATGTGAGGACCGCGTGGAACAGATCGTCTCCTCTTTCCAGCTCCACTTTGCCGCTGCCTTTCCCGTTGGGCGGAATTTACGAACCGAGATATCAAAAGCACTTTATTGGAACGAGCGGCACTTTTGTGTGCCAGCTTTTGGACGTCAACAGGAATAACGTGGGCGATGGAAGCGGCTCCAGAGCCTGCGGGAACACACTTCGAGTTTTATCGGCAGCGAAATCCTCTCCTCTTCTCGTTTTTTTGGGGGGACGCTCGAGGCACAAAAGTCTCGTGAGCTTCCCTTGGGATGGCATAAATCTCAAGAAATATCGGGACTGAATGGGAATCTCTCTCCTCCCACCCCCCTGCGAGTTTCGTGGCTATAAAGTTAAATCCTCTCAAATGCCCCCAAATTGATAAAAATAAATGGGGATAACGCAGCCATCCCTTTAAAAAGCTCCTTTCCAGGCTCTGAAAGCCTTTTTGGTGCTTTGCAGAGGAAAAAGGGGAGGGATTTGGAGGTTTGGCCCATGGTGAGACAAAGGTTTGCAGATGGCTCCTTTTTTTTCTGGGAATTTTAAAGGTGTTGGGCTGGGAATGAGGAATGGGAACTGCTCTGCTGGTTCTGAAAGGGTCTTTCCCTGTGTTTAAAGAGAAGGAAATGCATCCCATGATATACATTTCACACCTGCCCAGGCAGCTGGAGGGATCTTTTTCCTTATTTCCCCCCCATTTGTTTTATTTTCCCCCCATTTATTCCCCACCATTTATTTCCCCCCATTTATTTCCCCCCGTTTATTTCACCCCCATTTATTCCCTCCCATTTATTCCCCCCATTCATTTCTCCCCATTTATTTCCCCTATTTATTTTCCCCCATCATTCCCCACCATTTATTTCCCCCATTTATTCCCTCCCATTTATTCCCTCCCATTTATTCCCCCCATTTACTTCCCCCATTATTCCCCCATTTATTTCNCCCTATTTTCCCTCATTATTTTCCCCCTTAAATTTTCCCCCATTATTTCCCCCTTTATCAATTTTCTATACATTTTCCCTGTATCTTTCTCCATCTATCTTCTCTATCTTCCTGTATCTCCCTAGATTTATTTTCTCTATCTTCCTTCCTTATCTTCCTTCTATCTCTTGTATTTATTTTCTGTATTTTCTACCTTATATTTGCAATTTTCTTCCAGCTTCAAGCTTATTCTAATACAAGGTGGACTCGAGCCCCTGAACTCCTTCCAGCCTGAGGAACCTGAGCTTGATTTATGAGATTAATTTCATCTGAAGGTCATGGTGACTCTGCCTATTTTTTTGGGTTTCTGGCCAAGACAAAGTGACCGGTTGGCAAAGTCCCACCTCAAGTTATTTTCTAGACACATTAGGTTGTGTTCATAGAATCATTTAACAGTTTGAGTTGGAAGGGACCTTTTAAAGGTCATCTACTCCACATTCCACTAGCCTAGGTTGCTCCAAGCTGGCCTTGGACACTTCCGAGGATGGGACATCCATGAATTCTCTGGGCAACCTGTGCCTCTCAACACCATGTTGTGTCTGCCCTTCCTGAGAAACCAGCAGATCTGGGAGTCATCTCTGCAGCCTTTCTTGGCACCTCTTGGCAAGCCCAGCCCAGCAGAGAGCTGGTGAAGCAGCACCAAGATGTGTGTCCCATGCAGAGCAGGTCCTTGCATGGTCCTTGGTGAAGAGGTGCCAGTGCAGGAACCAGTGGAGGGGAAGGGCTGAAGTTCTGGGGTGTCTCACTTAACCTCCTGCCTGCTGGAGGTGCCCTCAACCAAGGATAAATGAATAAATAGTGAGGTGGACTCCTNCCATTTATTTCCCCCATTTATTCCCTCCCATTTATTCCCTCCCATTTATTCCCCCCATTTACTTCCCCCATTATTCCCCCATTTATTTCCCCTCATTTATTTCCCCCATTTATTCCCTCCCATTTATTCCCCCCATTCATTTCTCCCCATTTATTTCCCCTATTTATTTTCCCCCATCATTCCCCACCATTTATTTNTTAATTTCATCTGAAGGTCATGGTGACTCTGCCTATTTTTTTGGGTTTCTGGCCAAGACAAAGTGACCGGTTGGCAAAGTCCCACCTCAAGTTATTTTCTAGACACATTAGGTTGTGTTCATAGAATCATTTAACAGTTTGAGTTGGAAGGGACCTTTTAAAGGTCATCTACTCCACATTCCACTAGCCTAGGTTGCTCCAAGCTGGCCTTGGACACTTCCGAGGATGGGACATCCATGAATTCTCTGGGCAACCTGTGCCTCTCAACACCATGTTGTGTCTGCCCTTCCTGAGAAACCAGCAGATCTGGGAGTCATCTCTGCAGCCTTTCTTGGCACCTCTTGGCAAGCCCAGCCCAGCAGAGAGCTGGTGAAGCAGCACCAAGATGTGTGTCCCATGCAGAGCAGGTCCTTGCATGGTCCTTGGTGAAGAGGTGCCAGTGCAGGAACCAGTGGAGGGGAAGGGCTGAAGTTCTGGGGTGTCTCACTTAACCTCCTGCCTGCTGGAGGTGCCCTCAACCAAGGATAAATGAATAAATAGTGAGGTGGACTCCTCCTGGAGGAGCTGGTGGTGGGCAGAGGGTCTTCCCAACAGCCACAGGAGTGTCGGTGTCACCCCAATGGCCGCACCGGGAATTCCCGCTGGTGGCATCCCCTCCCATTCCCAGCCTTTGGGTTACCCTTCCCTCACAGTGGAGGATGACTCCTCCATGAAACCAGTGGTGGTCCCAGCAGCCCCATCCATGGCCAAGGTTCTCCACAACATCCTGACTTTGTCCATCCTGTGGTGCCGGATAAATGGGATGGGATGGGCTCCAGGCTGGGAGACGAGGCGGGTTTGGGCAGGGAATGTTTATTTCTCCAAGTGCTGCCACTCCTGGTGGGATTGGTGGGAGATGCCACAGGGAAGGGAATTTCCAACCTCAGTAATTTGAATACTCTCCTTTTAACAAGTCTGGAACCAAATGTGTGAAATGAATAGTGTGGCTTTAGTTGCTGGTTTGAAGAGCTCTGGAGCAACCAGGATTGATTTGGTGGGATTGAAACCCTCTAAGGGAGAATTATCCAGTGGTTTTCCAGTTAGAAACATGTGGAAAATCCCCAAGTTTGGCTGTAGTTTCTTCACCAATCCTCAGAAGTCAGGCTTGCTGGAGAGACAATCTGATTTGTGTTTTATTATTTAAAATGAAAACGATACCTGTTTGTTTCATCCTAATGTGTGAAATGCAATGTGATGGTAATTATTTCTTTGGTTTTAAAAGGCAAGATTTATAAAAATAATTCCTCTGTCTTGGCACCTAAAAAACCCCCCAAGCTTTTCATCACTATCAAGATTACATTATCATAATTTGCTTTGAAAAGCAAAATTAAAAAGGCCTTTTCTTTTTCTTTCAACCTTAGAACTTTGGCAAGTGCAAATAGAAAGATGGAATCCTCAGGGTTGGAAAAGCCTCTAAGATCGAGTCCAACCATTCCCCCAAGCGCTGCTAAGGCCACCACTTTGTCCCCAAGTGCCACATGCACACCTTAAATCCTTCCAGGGATGGGGACTCCATCACTTCCCTGGGCACCCTGATGGTTATCCCAGCAAAGGGAAAACTTAGCTCAGTTCAGGAGGGTTCCCATCATCTCCCATGCTTGTTGGTTTTCAACTAAATGCCCACAAAGCCTAAAACCGAGTGAAGGCTGATCCTAACTGAGCTGATTTAGTGCTCCTTAAACTGAGCTCAGCTTCCCCCCAGTGATAAAGGACAATTATTGCAGTGCCTGCCTTTTTGGAACTCAATAACCTGCCATCACTTATCCAATAACCCTCCAGGCAGGTGGAATAATTCAGTCCCATCTTTCTCCTCCTCTTGGGAACCTTTTGGAATGGACTGATTGGTATCTTCTGCTCCAGCCATTGAGGTGCCATCTAAACCCCACGAAGCCTCCTTGGCAGCTTTGTGCCTCCTGAGGGATTGAACAATCCAGAGAGAAACGAGGTCCTTAAGTTTGGAGCAATGAATTCCGTCTCAAAGGAAAGCAGGATTGGCATCTTTCAGACTAAAACCCTTCCTTCTGTTTAGGTCAGAGAGCACCATACCCTTCCCATCCCGAGGATCTGTGTCTTCTCAGAGACTTGACCCTGATTGTGGTTTTTGCACCGCCCAAAAGTTCTCACACCAACAGTGGCAGTGTAGAACTAAAAAGGGGTCATGGAAAAGTGTTGTTCTCCCTCAATATTCCGTGTGAATCTCCAATTTTAGAGTTGTCTATTTCAGGCTCTCCGTATGCTCTGCCTCCAGCTGGAGCTGAGCAATCCCGTGGTTGTTGGGAAACATGGAAAGCATCTGCAGGAGTCAAGGAAGTCCAATCCACATTTGTCACCCATCAGGGAACAGAGAGAGCTCTTGGGAATAATTGTGGGTCCAAGGTTAGGAAGAGATTGACCACTGGAGAGTGTCCAAAGGAGGCCACAAGGATGGAGAAGGGCCTGGAGGGGAGTGTGAGGACACTGAGGGCACTTGGGTTGTCCAGCTGGAGAAGAGGAGGCTGAGGGGAGACCTCATTGCAGTTCTACCTTCCTCAGGAGGGGCAGGCACCGATTCCTGCTCTGAGTGACCAGGGACAGCACCCAGGGAAGGGCTGGAGCTGTGCCAGGGCAGGGTCAGGTGGGATCTCAGGGAAAGGTCCTTCCCCCAGAGGGTGGTGGGCACTGACCAGGCTCCCCAGGGCAGTGGGCACGGCCCCAAGGCTGCCAGAGCTCCAGGAGGGTTTGGATGATGCTCTGGGGCACAGGGGGTGACTCTTGGGGATGGTCCTGAGCAGGGCTGAGGGTAGGACTGGATGGTCCTGGTGGGTCCCTTCCAGCTCAGCGTATTCTGGGATTCTGTGATGTCCATCCTGAGCCTTCATTTGTGGTCCTGCAGGTGATTCCAAGGCATTTCTGTGTTAACAGGAAGATGATCCTGCCCCTCTGCTCAGCCCTGGCAGGCACAGCTGGGGGGCTGTGTCAGCTCTGGGCTCCTGGGGCAGGTCCAGGGAAGGGTGACAAAGATGATGAGGGGACTGGAGCATCTCTGGGGGAGCTGGGGCTGTTTACCCTCCAGAGGAGACCCTGAGAGGGGACCTGCCCATGTCCATCAGTGCCCGCAGGGAGGGGGCAGAGCAGGGACCAGGCTCTGCTCGGGGGGCCCAGCCATGGCACAAGAGGGACGGGCAGGAACTGATGCCCGGGAAGGGGCACCTGGACAGGAGGAAGAACTTCTTTGCTGGGCAGTGCCCCAGCCCTGAGCAGATTGTGCAGAGAGGGGCTGGAGTCTCCTCCCGGGGGATATTCCAGAGCCCTCTGGACACAACCCTGTGCCCTGGGATGGCCCTGCTGGAGCAGGGAGGGGGGACCAGTGATCCACTGTGAGCCCTTCCAGCCTGACCCATCCTGGGATTCTGAGGGAGTCACTGAGGTTAGAATGGGATTGAAGACCTCAACCAATTTGCTATTGAGAAGAAATGACCCTGAGCCTGTCCACCATTTAATCCAGGTCCATATTCCACTTAAGCCTGGTCCAGAAATACTTCCCCCAGAAATTCCCTTCTCCACAGCAGGAGCCAGGCTGATCTGCACTTAGAATGGCCTAAACCCAACCATTTGTTGTTTCACTTCTGTTCTGCCACAAGAAAACGTTGAAACCTTCTGTTTTCTTGTAAATTTTCCCATGTTTAGGGGAAGGTTTTGTAACAATTCAAACAAAAAGAAATAAGTCAAAAATCTCCCCATTCAGTGCCTGACTGGGCTGAAACAAAATAAGACCCTTCAGCTTTTGTGGTGTGTTCTCTGCAGGGCTGAGTTCTCTGAGCAGCTCTGCAGGAGACGAAAGGCAGATTATTATTATTATTTTCTTTTAGCTAAAGTGAGAAGTTTTTAGTGAGAGACAAAACAAAACCTCCTTTGCTCCTTGTGTTAAAAATAAAATTGAAAATATCTGAACCTGAGAAGTTTCTCCTCTACCTGTGGTGGGGCTGCAAAAGGGCTTTGGGCACCTTTCCAGGAGAGGAATTGAGGACACTCTGTGATGCAGAATTTTCCTCAGAATGGTTTTCTTTATTTCAAAAGCCGTGTTTTCATTGAAAAATGAGCTGGATGAAAAATCTCTGTGTCTTGGAGAGGGAATTTCACAAGTGATAGGACAAGGGGAAGGGTGTTAGACTGGAAGGGAGTGGGGTTAGATGGGATATTGGGAAGGAATTGCTGGCTGGGAGGGTGGGCAGGCCCTGGCACAGGGTGCCCAGAGAAGCTGTGGCTGCCCCTGGATCCCTGGGAGTGTCCAAGGCCAGGTTGGACGGGGCTTGGAGCACCCTGGGCTGGTGGGAGGTGTCCCTGCCCATGGCAGGGGTTGGCACTGGGTGGGCTTTAAGGTCCCTTCCAACTCAGACTATTCTGGTATTCCATGAAGTTTGGTCCTGAGCTCCAGCTCCACACCCTGTGGGATGCTCAGAGTGGTACAGGGATGAACGTTCCTCCACGCTCCCAACTTTGGGACCACGAGCAGCTCTGTGTGTCCGTGTCACCCCCTTGGGGACAGGGAAGGAGGTGGTTGTGGTCACACAATGCCTTTCTCGAGGCTCTGAAGGCCAGAAGATGATTCCTCTCCTTTTGCAAGCCAAGAGAAAGGGAGAAGTGAGTGAGACAATTACAAACCACAGAGATAAAAACACAAAGAGCTGCTTTTGTCATCTTAGCAGCTCTTCTCTGCTGCTCACACACAAATTAGAAATGAAGAAGATAACGAGGGCCATTAGAAGAGTTTCTCATCAAGGCTAAGAGATGAATAAGCCAATTTAATGTTGACGCATCTCCAGGATTAATCCTGCAGGGTGCTAAGCTCTTCCCAAGGATGGCTTTAAGGATGCTCAGCATCCACAGACCTCTCAGTTGGAGTCTTCATGAGAGCCTCACGTTCCTGAAATATTTCACTTATTTAAATAAGCACGGGGACAAATCCCTACTCTGTGTCCTACTTAATGTGGTGCCAGTGGAGGAAATGCAACTCCAGCGATGATTCCAAGTTGGAAAACACAGCCTTGAGTCGTGCTGCTTGTCCCCTCTGCTGGGTGTGCTGCTCCCAGGGCTGCTTGGGAGCCTTGCATGACCTGCACGCTGAAAACATGTTTGCTGGGCTGGAATGACGTGCTCTCCTGTTTTGGAGAGTCACTGCTTGGTGCTCTCCCCAGTTACAAGCGTTTTCAGTGAAGGAGCCAGGGAGCTGCTCTAATTCCAGGGATTTGGCAGCTGCCCGGGCTGTAGGCACAGGGAAAGGAGTTGTGTGGGAACAGAACACAGGTTGGAAGGTCTTTGTCCAAAGCATTTCAGGCTTCTGCAAAGCGAGTGTGGGCGAGAGGTTGAGGGAGGGATTCTCCCCTTCTGCCCCTCTGCTCTGGTGAGATCCCACCTGGAATATCGCGCACAGTCCTTGTGTTCCCAATAGAAGAAGTGGGAGGAAGTCCAGGACATTGATAAGAGGACTGGAACACCTCCCCTGTGGAGACAAGCTGAGGAAATTGGGTCTGTTGAGCCTGGAGAAGAGAAGGTCGTGTGGAATCCTCACAGCACCTCCTAGGATCTGGATCAGGGAACTGGAGAGGGCTCTTCATCAGGGACTGGAGCAACAGGACAAGGAGGAACAGCTTCAAAACGAAAGAGGGGAATTTAGGTTGGGTATAGGGAAGAAATGATCTCCTGTGAGGGTAGAAAGGTCCTGGCACAGAGAAAGTGTGGGTTCCCCACCCGTGGAAGTGTCCAAGGCCAGGTTGGACGGGGCTTGGAGCAACCTGGGCTGGTGGAAGGTGTCCCTGCCAATGGCAGGGGGTAGCACTGGATGGTCTTTAAGGTCTCTTCCAAGCCATTCTGGGATTCCCTGGTTCATCCTGGACCCATGGGTGGATCAGCAGCAGTGAGAGCAGAAGTGATGCCCCTGAGAAGGACCTGTCTGGGATGCTCTTCTTCAAATTGATCTCATGGAATTCCAGCTTTTTTTGGACCAAATGAAGTCCAGCAAAGGTGAAGTGGCCCCATCTGCACAGAACTCGAGGGAAACTCTAATTATACGTAAAAACAATGCCAGGAATTCTTTGCAAATACTTTCCACCAGGATTTCATTCTTAATTGTTGATCAGCTTCATAGAACTTGGCTTTTTGTTACAGACCAGCAAACTCGAGCCCTTTTTGACTGGAATTTTTGCTGATGTTTCTGGGAAGTGCTTGGAAAGGTGCAAAGAACCAAATGGGAAACTGCAGGAGTTTTAGGCCACAAAGGGCATGTTTTTGAAGGACGGTGGTTCAAGGATGCAGAACTTCCCCTTGCAGCTCCCCAAATACCTGTGGGGTCTGAGCTGCTCCTCTGCAGTTCTTCCATGGCCAACATCTGTGGCTTTTCTCTGGTGACACCAACAAGCAGCTCTGCTGGCCAGTGTTGGATCAGACATATCAGACAGGCTGGAGACAAAAAAATTCCCTGGATTTTTAAGCACTGCTGATAAGGAGACAGCTCCCAGAACAAATTGAGCATCATCTGTGACCCCTGGTCGTGTGTCCTGAACTCCCTCTGATGTGTCTGCTGGGCTGATTAACCCTGTGCTTTTGGGAGCAGAGGGCAGCAAAGTCTGAGTACAGAGATGTGAAGAGATCCCAAAATAGCCCAAGCATCAGTCACAATCCTTATTTCCATTCTGGCAGTGCCCAAAACCAGCCCTGCACGGGCAGAGGGAGCACTCAGTGCAAGCAGGGAGGGAGCTGCGTGGGCAGACAGTGATAGGACAAGGGGAAATGGTTTTAAATTAAAAGAAGGGAGGTTTAAATTAGATATTGGGAAGGAATTGTTGGCTGGGAGGGTGGGCAGGCCCTGGCACAGGGTGCCCAGAGAAGCTGTGGCTGCCCCTGGATCCCTGGCAGTGTCCAAGGCCAGGTTGGACGGGGCTTGGAGCACCCTGGGCTGGTGGGAGGTGTCCCTGCCCATGGCAGGGGTGGATTAGATAACCTTTAAGGTCCCTCCCAAACCATTCCCTAATTCTACAGAGCCTGGATGACTCCAGGATTAATTTGCCACTGAGTAAATGATTTTTAGATTACATTTTCATACAGACACCTAAACTCAGCCTAAATCCTCCCAAGCCCCAGCCCCAGTTGAGAATGGGATTTATACTAATTAATTAAGCCCTTTAAATAAGTGCCTCCCTTATATGGGTGGAAAAGCAGCTGAACCCGCTGCTCTTCCTGGGCGGATTCCCTTTAAAAGAGCAAAATCTTTGATGTGCTCCTTAAAATGTGAAAGTATCTACAAACCTGTGCTTTGCTGCCAGACTGTCAAGTGCCACCTCGCTGGAAGTGAAAAGCTGAATCACTCAAGGGGCTGCTGTGTTGGAACCCATTCCAAAGCCTCATTAATGAAAAACAAAAGCTGGAAATAGCTCGAGCCCCCCGGGGGGGGTTTTTTTCCACTCCCAAACCCCCACGTTCAGTTCCTAATTCCTCTAAAAATGAATAACACCACGAGGAACTCTGGTTTGGTTGTATCCTGCTGTTAGTGTGTGCAGCTTGTCGGTCTGTGGCGGGAAAAGGGGAGAAATAAGAGTTGGGAAGAGGAGCTCTTGGCATGGTTGGGTGTTGGGAGCTTTCTTAACTCCCAAAAACCGGTTTTAGTGTTGTTCAGTCCATGGAAACAGGAAGAACACTACCATGATACCTAAGAGTTCAAAGATTGAAAGGAAGGGAAATACTGGAGGGGAAAAAAATGGCATTTCTTTCCCCAGAAATGCTGATTTATTGTAACTTTAAATGAGTGGGAGGGTGATGTTTGCCTTTGACTGCAGGTGACCCGAAGCATTTATATATATAAATATGTATTTATATACTACTGATAGAGCTTTGGATTGCAGGACTTTTGAGCTTCTAGAAAAGAAAAGAATAAAAATGATTTCAAAAATATTCTTGCACTTTCCCTTTCTTGCTAAAGACTGATTTTGTTGCTTGCAACAGATCCTGCTTCCATGTGTGCATCCAGCACTGCCAGGGCATGGAATGGCAGCACATGGAAAACAAGAGAGGCAGAGCTTTGATTTAACTCCAGCTGGGAAGGGGAGGATTCAGGGAAGTGTTCCTGGCTGGGATTAGGGAATAACTGCTGGGAATCACTGCTGGGAATCACTGCAGGGTGCTGAATTCCTACCTGGAAGAAGGAGCCAAGCGGAACGAGGATTAACAAGGACTGATTCCAGCAGGGTTGAGGATGAAGGTGAAATGATGTGGCATCATGGGAAGGGGTTTGGGGTCTCTTTGTGGCTTCATGGGTGACAACAACTGCTCAAACAATTACAGAAATAAAGATGTAGAGCTGCTGGAGAAAGACCAGAGGAAGCCACAGAGATGGTCCAGGGCTGGAGCCCCTCTGCTCTGGAGCCAGGCTGGGAGAGCTGGGGGTGCTCACCTGGGGCAGAGAAGGCTTCAGGGACACCTGAGAGCCCCTTGCAGAGCCTAAAGGGGCTCCAGGAGAGCTGGAGAGGGACTGGGGACAAGGGATGGAGGGACAGGACACAGGGAATGGCTTCCCAGTGCCAGAGGGCAGGGCTGGATGGGATATTGGGAAGGAATTGCTGGCTGGGAGGGTGGGCAGCCCTGGCACAGGGTGCCCAGAGAACCTGTGGCTGCCCCTGGATCCCTGGGAGTGTCCCAGGTCAGGTTGGACGGGGCTTGGAGCACCCTGGGACATTGGAAGGTGTCCCTGCCTGTGGCAGGGGGTGGCACTGGGTGGGCTTTAAGATCCCTTTCAACCCAAACCTTCTATGACTCTCTGAACCTTTCCCAGTCCTGTTTCTGGCAGATGTAACTCTTTTTATAGTTTTTTGTTATAGTTTTTTGGGCTTTTTTTTTTTTTAAGATTCAAATACATTAGAATTAAAATGCCTGAGCACCTTGGGAAGGAAGAATTATGTTGTATTATTGTAAAGCAAAAGCCTTTCACACCACGGAGAACCAGAACAACACCAGAGGGACACTGAAAGCACCCCTGTCTGGCAGGTCCTGGGCACCAGCTGGTGTGAGGGAGGATTCACCATCCACTGGGGAAGTGATGTCCCTTCTTCTCTTCTGGATATTCCCTAATAAATCCAACGTCGATTCTTGCCGTTGCCACGACAATAACCAACTGTTCTCCTCCTGATTCAATGTTAATTTATTCCTGACAGGCCTGGCTGTGATTCTGAGCTGGTTGAGACTGTGCTGAATGTAATTGCTGTTGTTGTGGAGCCTGAGCACCGGGGATTGTGTTGGAGCACTGATTGTCAAGTGCCACGTCTGCTCCAAGGTTTCCAGTGGGAAGGTTTCCTTCCAAGCCACACTCCCTGCTTGCGTGGCTCGAGCTTTTGTGGCTCACAGACTTGTTCCTTTGTGCTTGGGGAACCTGCTTGTTAACGTTAATTAAGGGTTTAATCGCTCCTTGCTCAGTGTTCCGCCCCGGATCGGATGCTCCTGCACGGATTGGGAGTGTGTGGGATGTGCCAAGGGGTGGGAAGCTCAGGGACACAGAGCTGAGGGTGTCTGAGCAGCCCCGGGAGGATGCAAAGGTGCTGCTGGCACTGCTGGGGCAGGCAGGGAACAGCCACCATCGGAGTCAGATGGATGAGGGAGCTTGAGATCAGCAGTCCACGGGCAAATCCATGGGCAAATCCACTAATCCTGAATGACAGGAGCTGGCGTGACCGTGTCCCAGTGTGAGAGTTGGGATTGCCACGCTCTGAGCACACAACATCAATTACTCCAGTGTTGCTGTGCCAGAAAACAGCCCCTTGGTCTCCTCACCGTGTGTGCTGTGACAATGAACCACGCCTGGACTATGCCAGTCTCTTTCTATAGTTAATATTTTGGTTCAGGACATTGCAGGTTGAATTCGAGAGCACAGTGACCTGTGCAGGTACGAGCTGCTCACCTGAGGTGATTTAGGAGTGTCACGGTCAGGGGCAAATTCCCTTTTCTCCCCTGATCCGTGTCTGCCTGCAGCTCTCGTCTGGTTTTCTAAGAAGGCAATGATTCTTCTTTACCTTGAAGTTTAAAATCTAGAGCAGCTCCAGCTCCTACAACACTGAAGGGCCCCACTGTGGGCCCTTCCAGCCTGACCCATTTAGACAATAAATTACCCTGGCTGGCATTCATCATTGGAGCTGGATTGTCCAGCGTGAGCTTCCCAACGTTGGCAATAAATACCTGCTGCTCAAGGACAAAGGAAAAGTTCTCTTAGCAGTTCCTTTTATTCCGAGGTTTTTTGGCATCACCTCCAGTAGGAAGGATTATTTTGGAGTGCATTTGTGGGATTGGAAGGGGCTTTGAGACCTTGGAAGTGCCCGAAACATGAGTGGACGTGGCCCTTTGCAATATGGGGTAGTGGGAGTGGGGGTGCTTGGTCAAAGGTTGGATGTGATGACCTCAGAGGTCTTTCCAACCTTGATGATTCCATAATTTCTTTTTGCCTTTGAGTGGCTTGTAAATTGAATATTTTTTAAGACCCGTTGCCTTGTTCAGAAAACACGAGGAAAGGGCTTTTCCTGCTGGTAGTGCAGGAGCAGCTCAGTGGGGAAAAACCAACCCCTGGTGCTTGTGGTTGGAACCAGGGGATGGTTTTCTTCCCATTCCCATGTCTGTATTCCCATCCCTTCATGCCAGTTCCAAGTATTTTGGAGGGGGTCATTGCAAAGCTGGCTTGAATGGAGTTCCAGGTGCATCCCAGAGACCACCAGAGATGCTGCAAGTGGAAACTGATGGGAAATGGTGTCACTTGTCACGGGTTTATGGAATCACTAAAGTTGGAAAAGCCCTGTGAGATCACCGAGTCCAACCAGCAAGTTCACCACCAAACCGTGTCCCCAGGTGCCACATCCATGTGTTTTTGGAATGCTTCCAGGGATGGGGACTCCACCACTGCCCTTGTTCCAAGGCCTGACCGCCCTCTCCATGAAGAAATTTTCCCTAATATCCAAATTAAACCTCCCCCGGTATAACCTGAGGCTTTCTTCTTGTCCTGTCCATCTTTTCTCCAGGAGAAACCTTGCAGAGATGTCTCCGTTTCGAGTGCTGTGTATAACAGGAATTAAGCCCCCTATTAGGACTTACTATGATTAATATCATTAATATCAAACAATTAATATCATTCATATCCAACAATTAATATCAATCGGATGAAAATGCATAGAAGTGTTTCACAGAGCCTAAACTGGGGCACTTCAGACATGGACATAAATTAGGATTTGGGATGGAAAACAGAACTAATATTCCTGGTATTTCAGTGTTTATTTATTTATATACAACACTCCCAGGGCTGTGATGGACTTTGGGATGTCCTGTGCAGGGCCAGGAGTTGGACTTGATGATCCTTTTGAGTCCCTTCCAGCTGAGGACATTTTGTGGTTCAGTTTGGGGAGTTTATTTGGTGCAGCATCTGGTGTCTTTTTTCATTAATTTTATTTAATTTATACTATATCATAAATAATACTATTATTTATTCAATTTAAAATAATAATAACAGGTTTATTTGGTGCAGAACACCGTCCCCAAGGGCACCAAATCCCTGGTGACCCAGGGCAGGGGGATTGGCATCCACAGGGCTTGGATGTCAAGCGTGGATTTCAACGTTTAGAGCCCTGGTAGAGCAGATCTGCAGGCAAGTTAATCAATAGATATAAAGGGATTGACTCTTTGATTAACCTCACTGCTCACAGCGAGAAGCAGGTTTGGAGGCTGAATTTATTTGTGCTCAGTCACTCATTCCCACACCTCGGGATGTCTTTTCAAGCGAGAATAACCATTTTTGTAACTTTTTTCCTTAATTGGAGGTGTTTATGGGCCATAATTAAGTCAATGCGTTGAATTAAAGAATTATAGAATGGTTTGGGTTGGAAGGGACCTCAAAGCTCATCTTGTTGCACCCCCTGCCTAAACACCACACTATTAATCTGCTTAAATTTTCCCCTGGATATAAAATTTTCGAGCCCACGAGCTGCTCTTTTACTGAAACTAAACCCGCTCCCACGGGCAGCATTTCTCTCTTAAAATGCCAAGATATGAGTCTCAACCAGGCCAAACGAGGGGATTTTGATTAAACCAGCATCTTAAACAACAAGAACCGCTCCCAGACCAGGCCAGGAACCAGGGTGGTGGTTTCTCCTGTGGATGTTTACCCTGCCATCCCTTATTTACTGTCAGCAACAAGTCTGCCTGGAGCCAAAGAAGTTGGGATGAAAATAGAGCTGCTATTTTTGAAGAGCTGTCTGTCACCCAGACCGCGGGGGCTGGAGACTTTAACACTCTCCTCTTCCGCTCGCATCAAAAGTGTGACTGTCTCTGCCTCCTCCAGCTCTTCCGTGATTCCCCAGCTCCAAATTTTCCTGGCTAGGAGACAAATTGCTGCTTTGCCTGCAAGGCTTTTGCAGCAGGAGGTGATTGAGACAGGGGAAAACATAGGATGGTTTGTCATTGGAATTGGGAGGGGGAGGGAATTCTGGTTGAAATATCCAGTTCTTCACGTGCTGCTCATCTGGGGATCGGACAAAGGGAGGGATTAATCCCAGCTTACAACAGACTTGAAGAAATTGGGGTCTAGTATAAGCTGTGCCTAAACCTCTCTCTAGTCAGGAGAGGGGAACAGCCCATTTTAAAGTGGGATTGCTTAGGCAGATATCAAATACAGGCTGAACAACTGGAGATCTTGGCTTTGCTCCTCTGACAGCTTGGGGTTGGTTCAGACACTCGATTTGCAGCATCAGAAGCTGAGCAGAAGAAGCTTTAGGCTTGTCCTCCTGCTCCTGTGCTCCTGGAGAGGGTACTGAAGTTGACCCGAGGGATTTGGGAGGTCATAGAGTCCCACAGTGGTTTGGGTTGGAGACAGAGGATCTGAGAATGGTTTGGAACCAGAATTAGAGAATGGTTTGGGTTGGAAGGGATCTCAAAGCCCACCCAATGCCAACCCCTGCCATGGGCAGGGACACCTCCCACCAGCCCAGGGTGCTCCAAGCCCCGTCCAGCCTGGCCTGGGACACTGCCAGGGATCCAGGGGCAGCCACAGCTTCTCTGGGCACCCTGTGCCAGGGCCTGCACCCTGTGCCAAGGCCAGGGACTTGAAGCACCCTGGGCTGGTGGAAGGTGTCCCTGCCCATGGCAGGGGTGGCACTGGATGGAATTGAAGGTCCCTTCCAACCCAAACCATTTTGTGATTCTATGATCTTCCTGTGCTCTGAGAAACTGGAAAACACCACCATGGACGTGGAAACTCAATTTAGGCTTCTGGGAGTGAGGAGCCCACCCCTGAGTGTGTGTTTGTTCAGCTCTGGAGTGTGCCAGGAGACAGAATTGTGTCCTGGAAGGAGCTGCCCACCACCCTTCCCTTTGGTGCTGGGTGCTCGTGGAGGCTCCAGCTGATCCCAAGGTTTAGCCATTAGATTTCTCCACTGGCCGTGACTTGGGTTGCCAAGGAGATGGATTTCAAAAGGCCAAATGTGTGCTGGGTTTTCAAAGGCTGGGTTGTTCCTTTTGATCTGCAAAGCAGGGGGAAAGACACATACAGGACGGCTGGCTTTTTGTTCTGTTGTTTTGTGTCCGTGTTCAAGCCCGAATGATCTTGGCATCCGAATTCCTTGGGAGAAAAACTCGGCCTTGACAGGCAGTCGAGTTGCTCCAGTCGCCGTTGAACTGCTACATCAGTTTTGCACAAAGACATTTAAATGCCGAGCCCGTGAATTCCGTGGTATTTTCAAATCCATGGCATTGGGTTGACTTTTGAAGGGTTTCCTGTGGTGGTATCCGTGGGCATCCAGAGGCTGCTGGACACAAAAGCAGTCCTTGGTCAGAGGGATTTGCAGAGGGAGGGTGGGACCAGCGGGACAACGCACCTGCAGTCACCACATCTCCAAGCTCAGAAAGGACCTGGCCCAAGGAATTACTTGCAGCCTCCTGGTTTTTAATCCCGCTGGCACTGAAACAGGCTCACAGCTTCTCCCTTGGCCTTTTTGGTGACTCCTGAAGTTAATGCTCTTTATCCTCGGCTCAGGAGGGAGATATCCTGACTCAGCTGCTGCCACCCCAGGGACCAGTGAAGAACCTGGCACAGCACTGTGAATTTGAGTTTATCTTCCCCGAATGCAGCCTTAGAGGTGAGGGAATACAATAATGAGGTGCCTGGTGCTCACTTTTTTGAAGGTATTTGTGTCAGACTTATCTCAGCCCCAACCAGCACCAGTGATGCTCAGAATCAGGCTAAAGAGTTCTGCGTTTGTGCATTGGTTTTTAACTGACTCTCTGATCCTGGGCGCTCCTGATCACTCCCATTTAGCATTTCTTAGGGCAATTCTCAACCATTTGGCGGTTCTGGAAGAAAACAGGGATTTTACAGAAAATTCCTCTGAAGAAATTCAGCCCTAATTGCTTATTCTGAGCAGAGAGCACCGTTATGTCCCTATAACCCTTTCCTGGCCTGAAACAGCATTAAGTTGTTTCAACTCCACAAAATATCACACGCACAGTTCCCATCTGTGGCAAA
Source organism: Sclerurus mexicanus (assembly GCA_013396755.1). Classification (NCBI taxonomy): domain Eukaryota; kingdom Metazoa; phylum Chordata; class Aves; order Passeriformes; family Furnariidae; genus Sclerurus; species Sclerurus mexicanus. Next base: position 4,347 of record VWZF01007094.1, on the reverse strand, counting down.
CACCAGGAATTCATCTTTCCCTGATCCACAATGGGAAAATAATGAACGAAGTGCCTTTATTTTCCATAGAGCTGGTGCACCTGGACAGCTCCTGCAGTGAGGCTGATGGATGACGGCTGAGACACGACGCTCCAGTCTCGGACCAAAGCCCTCAGAGGAAGGGATTTTCGCCTTCCAAGCACCAGCAGGTTGGTGTGGAAGTGCTGATTCATCCCCAGCTTCTCCCAGGGGCCAGAGATTGCTGCCACACAACCTGTTGGAAGGCTGACCCTGGATCAGAGGATCTCCTGAGTGGGAAGGGACTCCCAAGGGTTTGGAGTCCAACTCCTGATCCCCGCGTGCCGTGCTGCTGTTAAATGTGTGCCCAGGTTCTGTGCTAGCGATCGGTGCCACCCTTGCCCGTGTCAGCAGTGTCAGAAGGTGTCAGCGTTGGTTCTGGCAGCTGTCCCCCTGGCTCAGGTGATGTTTGCTGTGTCCCTGCAGGCACCTGCTGTGCTCTGTCACCGTGCAGGCACCACGGAAGAGCTTGCTCTGTCGCTGTGTTCTGCTCCTGGCTGTGTTCGGTGTGATCTGCCTCGTGCTGGTGGCCCGGCCCCGCTGACCTTGGCATGTTTGACACATCCAGGGGCTTGTGCTGGCTGAGCTCTGGGTTCCCATCCATAGTTCCTTCTCTATGTGGCTGCGTTTCCCTCCTCCTTGTGTCTTGCTGGGATCTGGAGGGGTGAGCCTGGTTTCTCTCAAGGTGCCAGCTGTGGGTGGAGCAGCTGCCTCTGGTTTTTGGATGTGTCGCTGGTTTGATGGGTCAGCTCTGTTGTTCCTGGTCAAGTCTTTCAGAAACAGCAGGATTGAGGGGCTGGAGCGTGTCCAGGGAAGGGAAGGGAGCTGGGAAGGGGCTGAGGGAGCTGGGGGGGCTGAGCCTGGAGCAAAGGAGGCTCAGGGGGGACCTTGTGGCTCTGCAAGTCCCTGCCAGGAGGGGGGAGCTGGAATGGAGCTCTGCTCTCAGGGAACAGGGACAGGAGCAGAGGGAACAGCCTCAAGTTGCATCAGGAGAAGTTTAAATTGGATATGAGGGAAAATTTGTGCCTGGAAAGGGCGGCCAGGCCTTGGAAGGGGCTGCCCAGGGCAGGGGTGGATCAGCAGCCCTGCAGAGATTTAAAAGATGTGTAGATGTGGCACTTGGGGACACTGGGTAGTGGGGAATGGTTGGACTCGATGATCTTAGAGGTCTTTTCCAACCTTAATGATTCCATGTTTCCCAAAACATCCTCTTCTTTACCTGAACTGTGTCTGAGGGTATTTTCTTTGTCCCAAGAGCACAAGGCAAGGCCAAATATAAAGACAAAATACTTGTAGATACCCTGACCATGAACACTTGGACACTGCCAGGGATCCAGGGGCAGCCACAGCTTCTCTGGGCACCCTGTGCCAGGGCCTGCCCACCCTCCCAGGGAACAATTTCTTCCTAATATCTAATCCAAATCTCTCCTCTCTTGCTTTCAAACCATTCCCCTTTGTTGCTTTGCTGCTCTCCCTCTTTTTTATAGGCTCCTTTAAATACCAGAAAGCTGCCACTGAGCGATTTTGGCTGTGATCCTGCTGCACATTCCCAGGGAAGGTTTGCAGAGCAGAGGCAAATTGGGGCTGATCTTCTCAGACCCAGAGCTGGTCCCTGCTGGCATCACTTTGGAGTCATCCCACCTCACACAGATACTCTGGGCCTTGTGCACTGAAATAAGAGGCTGAAGCTCCAAACAAAACATTTCTCTCTGTCCCTCCTTGTCTGATTTTACGTTTGAATTTCTCCTCTGTAGCTGAGAGGTTTCACACCTTGGATTTGCACACGTAGTTTATCTGCAGGGTTGCTTTTCAACCCCCTTTGAACATCCACCTGTGTCAGCACTTGGTGTTTTACGCCTTAGAGGAGATCGAAGGTTTGCTTTTCAATATCCCCCCTCCTGTCTTGGCCATTCCCTGTTGGAAGATGCCCACTGTTAGGAGCAGAACATGGGAGTGCCAGCAGGACAATTTGCAGGCAGTCAGAGTCAGGGTTTTGGAAACAAATGTGCCGTTGAGGTGAAACTCTGCACGAAGTGCTTTTTCTGAGGGATCTTCCCTGGGGGAACTGCTGAAGGTGGCAGAAATTATCCTGGTTTCCCACAGGGGCAGCTTGGTCCGTGTGGAGGGTGGGTTGGGTGGAGGGTGCAGGAGAATCCCAGAATCCCTGAGGTTGGAAAAGCCCACCCTGTGCCCGATGCCAGCCCAGAGCACTCAGTGCCACGGCCAGTCCTACCTTGGGCACCTCCAGGGCTGGGCACTCCAACCCTCCCTGGGCAGCCCCTTCCAGTGCCTGACCACCCTTTCCAGGCACAAATTTTCCCTCAGATCCAATTTAAACTTCTCCTAGTGCAACTTGGGGTTGTTCCCTCTGCTCCTGTCCCTGTTCCCTGGGAGCAGAGCACGACCCCCCCTTGCTACAAGTGCTGACCATGGACTAAGATTCCTTCTGACTTCCCCTCATCCCCTGTTTCCGTTGTCCCAGGGCAATACGGAGGTTATAACATCTGAGAACACTGCCACGTTTTAATTACTTCCCACCTTCTAATTCCTTTCTTGGGGGAGAGTCCTGAACGTGAAGGGCTTTCTTTCTGTGTGCATTTAGAACAATCCCAAATGTTCTTTCTTTTTTTTGCACCTGTCTTTAAATGCTCTCGGGTCAAGAGATCTTTGCTGCCAGAACTTGCTGACTCCACAGCCGAGTCTTGCTGGAAATGTGGAACTAAGCAAATTCATTACTTTTCTTGCCTCTTGTCGAGTGAAACTCAGAGATTTTCAGAGTAGCACAACCACAAAAGCAAAGGGGGAAAAAAATCTGCTTTGAAAAGAACTGGCTTGATCAGCTTGTTCTTTCTTTCCTCCTCTGATGAAAAGCAAGTTGTTATTTTGGAGCCCAAAGCTTCTCATTTTACAAAGGAAGCTGCCTCAGGGAGGCACATCTTGGCTGAGGGTCAAAAGGTGTCTAGAAATGTTGTGGGGATGGTTTAAAGTAGGAGTTAATGACCCTTCTGAGGGTCCTGTTCCCATCAGAGGATCCCAGAATGGTTTGAGTGGAAGGGACCTTAAAGATTATCTTGTTTGGAGAATCTGGAGGGTTCTCCATAACCCCTGAGATGATTGAGAAACCTGGGATAGTGGGAAGTGTCCTTGCCCATGGCAGAGGGTGGAATGAGATGGGCTTTAAGGGCCCTTGAACCCAAACCAGTCTGGGATTCTGGGATTCTGTGTTGGGGTTTGGAGATGCTCCTGGTGTGTCCTGCAGGGTAATCAGGGAGACAGACGGATGAAATGGAGGAAAGACCTGAAGGCAAGAGGAAAGCTGCCTGTCCTGGGAGCAAATCAGTCTGGGAGGAGACCTGAGTTCACCTCAACCTGTGAAGACACTGGTGGCTGCTGGAGCTGAAGGAAGGGAGGGGACAATCACAGCAGGAGGGTCAAGCTGGAGACTGCTCTTCAGGCTCAGTTCCTCACCCTCAGGTGCTTTTTGGGTTTCTGTTTCTCAGAGTTTTCTTCCAATACTGTTGTTTTTTTCCCCCATGGCCTTAAAAAATATCCTGCCTTTCTTCAGTGATTGCAAACGTCTTCTGGGTTTTGGGAAAGCCCTGGAAGGAGCAGAGGGAGCTGCCATCCCCATCACCACGGGCAGTGCCATTTCTGGTCCCACTGGGGACAAATTAACCACAGTGGGAGGGCAGAAAGGATAACTTGAATCAAATCAGCTCACATCATATATGAGACAATGAGACCAACTTTTGGTGCTGTGGGTTCCCAAATGTCTTCTGCAGGTCTTCAGCTTGACAGAAAATGCTGGCCATGGTCCTGAGGGACACAAAGCCAAACGTTCCTCAGGTACCTGACATGTGAGAGAGGCATCAGAGCCCCACTTAGGGCTTGGAATGACTTGTGTCTGCACAATTTGTGGAAACATCTCAAGGGAATTTGGGTTAATTCCACTTCTCCTTAAGTTATCACAGGAATTCCAATGATAATTCCAGTCATTTATATCCATTTATATCAATAATATCCAGGCATTCCAGCAGGAGATGAGGTGGGATTTGCGTGCTTGGCCATGGGAGAGTCTCCATGCAAAGCAGGGATGAGACAACATCCAGGCACTGGAATATTTAAAAACAAACATAAAAGGGCTCAAGTTCGTGACTTGTTTTTTTTTCCTTAGGGAATTGCTGTCTGGATACCAGGAAATTGGGTATCAGAACAATGGGTTGATATTCAGGAATCACTGAGGTCTCACACTGTGTCAGACTTATTAAATATATATATTATATATTATAT
>VWZF01007093.1:0-34094 GCA_013396755.1 Sclerurus mexicanus | reverse complement strand
CTCATTTATTATTGACTTTGGACAACAGCAATTTCATCTTGGAGCTGGCTGCAATTGACTCTGTTGGACGTGAGGAAAGCTTTTGGCAGTTCCTCATAGAAGCCACCCCTTAGTCCTCCTGCTGCCAAAACCTTGTCATGAAAACCAAATGCAATACATCTGAGATGAATGCATGAAAACAGCAGAGCCACTAATAATTCTTGCTTGAGAAATGGTGAGCTATTTTCCAAGGGAAAAAAAAAAAAGCTAATAATTTCTTTTCAAATGCTTGATTATGTAGACTTGGCAGAGGTCGTACAGAGTCAAAAGAAACATCTTGTTTGAAGAGCTAAACCGTGTCACATATTCATTCCTCATAGCTTTGTCTGCTTGTTTGTGTGCAGGATCAAACTCACCTACACTACCTAAGAAGGTTCCCACCATCAGTCCTGATCCCCTTCAGCATTATGGGAACCTTTGGGCATTAAGTTATATAAATAATGAATGAAGAAATCATTGAAGCAAATAAGAGTGGCTAGAAAAGAAGCGAATAAACTAATCCCACAAAACGAAAACAGAGACGATACTGGAAAAGGAAAAAAAAACTGCATCTAAGTCTTGATGTCAAAGAATTGTTACCTTTGATTTTAAATGTTCACATTTTAATCTTTTGAGCTGTAGTTTTTAAACAGCTTTTTTTTAAAACACATGGATCCTGAACTGTGCATGTAAACCAAAAAGCTCTGCATTGGCCTGAGCCCTGCTCAAGTAATTCATTGCCTATGCACTGGCAGATCTTTTTCTTCGCTTTGTCTGAACACTGCCCTTCTGCCTTTCCACTCTTTCAATGCACATTACTTTTTGTCTACAGTCACTGGTGTCCATCCTTTTGAGTGCTACTCACAGGGCTACACCTTTGATGTAACGTTACTTGGCTGTAGTCCCTCATGTATTGTTCCTTTGTCACTTTTAAGGAAGATTGCCAACCACACAGTATGAGTAATAAAGATCAGAATACACTCTTGCATGGCTTAGTTACCACCTTTTGGTTCATTTATATCTCCTTATAAAAATAATACATTAAAGAAGAACAACAAAAGAAAACATAACTCCAAAACCTAGGTATTTGTCTTCTTTTTTATTTTTTCTTTATTTCTTTTGACACTTCTAAACAAGAAAAATAATTTATCAACCCTTGGATAATTCTTATGAGTCAAAAAACATCAATCAAAACCAATGTGTCCATCAGAGGAAACCATATCTCTCATATAAATGTTCCTGTGAACTATTATTTCTGCACAAATTAAAGATAAATTAATAGTGGGTTATCCCATCATAATTTTACATTTTTTTCACTGAGTTAGTGTAATTCATGTTAATATTTAATGATCTTTTCCCTCATGTCTGGTAAGCAAAGAAATCTGTCTTGGGCTGTTGACACTTTCCTTATGCTTCCAGAGCAGAGTGAAAAAAACAATGCAGTGATGCTGAGTTATCCTATATAAGTACCATTAACATGATATTAAAACTTCTGAAGATGACAGATACTCTGGCAACTTAACCTTTTCACTTAGAAATACAGAGTTGAGGGAAAAAACATCTATTGTTTTAGGGAAACACCAGCTGTTCCCAAGCTCCACTTGCCTTCTATTAGAAAGGCTGAAAGTTGAGAAATATATATATCACCTATCAATATCTCTAGAAGAGACATTTCATCTGCCTACCTATCTTTACTAATGTATTTGTACCAGAATAAGGTCAAGTTAGAGATAATAGCTTGGAGAATTTCTAATAAAGCAGATTTTAGTCAGAATCTGTAAGAGTTTAGAGAAGTTTACTTTTTTTTTTCCTTTTTGAATGAAAAGTATTTTCATTCTTTAACTAAATAAGGAAAAAAAAAAGTATAGTAAAAAAATTTGCAAAACTATTCCAAATGTGCTACAAAAATAACTGCACATTTATGATGATGAACAAGGAGTTTGTTTAAAGGAGATTAAATCTGAAAAATTAGTCATCCTTTTGTCCCTGCAAATTATGGAAAAAACATGAAGCAATTTTGAACCATGTTATGTAGTCCATAAGACATATTTCTAGCACTTCCAATATTCATAAGGAATGTCTTTTCTCTTCCAAATGGTAAGGAAATTGTGTATCCCAATATTTACAAGGCACTGTTGCCTGGCACTCTAAATCTACTTGAATATTCAGCACTAGTATCACCCTATGGAGCTGAATAGTTGACCAATCAATGAAGGAAATTATGCTCTATAATCCTTAATTTTGTAATAATGAAAATCTATGACAATCTTTGACAGTGAAATTCAGTGTTAGTGAATTTACTGAGAGCCTCTGCTCTAATGAATAATCAAACTGGCATTCACAGCAGAACCACAGGATATTCTTAGCTGGAAGGGACCCACAAGGATCATCAAGTCCAGCTCTTAAGTGAATGGCACATACAGGGATCAAATTCACAATCTTGATGTTATTAGCACCATTCTTTAACAGTGTTGTGGGTGGGAGTAGAAGGCTTAGACAAAATTTATTAGAAAAACCCTGCCATTGAGTCACAAAGTGCAGAAAGAACTGTCTTGCTTTCTAAACTCCTTCTCAGAGAGGAGTCTAGGAGCATCTCAATCCAATCAGCCTTGAGTTATGGCAATGGTTTAGATTTAAAGAATTACAGGCGTGTGATTGAACCACTTTTTTCATGCAGGTTTTAATGACTGGCAAAATGAGAATATTTATGTAAAATTAATCATTTATTATTAAAAATTATCAGACAAAAGATCTTAATCAGAATTATTTACTATACAATATAAATGCTAAAACTACTAGTAGTATAGTATAAGATAGAATAGTGCACTATATTGAAGCAATTATAGAAGCATTTATATTAAAGGTAGGAAAAAGAAGAGATTTCATGTAACTCACCCATACCAACACTTGTGGGGAGATCTCTTTCACTCAACCTCAAGGAGGATCCTTGGAGGGCATCCCCACCCAAGGAAGGAATCTACACATACACCCCAAGAAGGGTTATGTTAGAAGAACCTGACTGAACTTGTATAGTATAAAGTGATTGAATGTTAGTCACAAATTTACAGGCCAGTTACCAGCTTATCTGTCATACCTAACTTCAAAATGCAGGATGTGTTTTTGGAGTTTTGTGAACCAGGCTGGATTTAGCAAAGTTCAAGACCAAAACAGCAACCTGGCACCACTGGTAACTCACCACAGAGAGCTTGCATGATAGCTTGCACTGTTTGCATTCTCTGATCAGTTTTTAGGTAGGCCCTCCTGCCATACTGAGTGAATCTCAGCAGTGAGTGTGTGAAGCTCAAAGCCACCAAAAGTGGCAAAGAAAACTACCAGCCTTCATCAAGGGTTTCAGAAAGGTGACCTTTTCATAAAATGCTGATGGAAGAAGCCAAATCTCACATCTTCCTGCTTATTCTGTGAGGTAGCCAAATTTCAAATCTCCTACAAGGAAAATCTTTCTTGCATTTTCTTGCACCTCAGTTTTTAACAATTTCAGTACTAAAACTTCTCATCAAAGGCTACCAATCATCTTGAGTGCAACAAAATAATGACCAGCAGATGCTAACATTATCCTTTTAATTTTGTGTTGCAGAAGTACATCTCATCAGAAAAGATATTTCTATTATTTAGATGAAGTTTGTATACTGAGTCCAGCTGGGAAGGCCTACCAGTTGAGGTGGGAAAGAAGTAAAAGTGCATTAGCATATATCATGTTTCATGGTGAGATGAAATGCAACTTTGGAAACAGATTTGACATTTGAGATTTCCCTGTGTTGAAAAGGCAGAATTTGTTGCAGACATAAAAATGCTCAGTATGTACATCTGGAGGAAGTTGTGCACAGTTCTCCAAAGCACCCCTAGCAGCTGATAATGTAGAGCTGTTTGGCAGTGTTTAGAGAGGCAGATGCTTACCTGTGCTCCTGCAGTGTGGAGTCTTGGCTTGATGACAAGGTGAGAAGAAGGACAAGTCATCACAGAGTGGGGCAATTGGCAGCTGGTACCCTGCTGGGGAAGGGTAAACAGGTCACCTAGGGTTTCTTACTCATCTATAGCAGAGCCATCAATCCATGGCAGAATATGCACTGTCAGAATATAAAGCAATTCCTTATATAGGGAGAAAGGACAGAAATTAAAAGGTTGATAATTTAAAGATAAATAAGTAATTTTACAGGCTGGCATGTTATATATTCTGGACTGAAAAATACCATCTCTACCATAAAATTGCATCCAGACTTATCTGTGCACTAAATGAATGAAGGACTTGTTGAGACAAGTGGCAGGTGTTGCACTGGCAGTGTTCGATGTCAACTGGATGCCACTGAAACTCCAGAGAGGTCACTTCCCTACAAAGTGCTTCTTCATAGCTTTCTCTTGTTCAAGCTGCAGGGCAGGTTGTCTTATTTCCCCTTCTTATGGGAACAGATTATAGTTCATGAGTTGTTCGTCATGACTCACTAATAATGTGGAAGGTCAAAAATAGGAAAGTGTAAGTAAAACAGAAACCAACCTATACACACACACACACACACACACACACACAAATAACACCCAAACAAACAAGAAGAAATAAAAATTAGCAGATCTCCTGAACCCTTTTCTCCTAGCACTGTTACTTCAGATAATCTATAGTTGAAAGGTCAGTGACAGTTAAGAACATATAGAGCATACAAGCATATTTATTTCATGCTTAGTCAGCTAGTTTATTCAGAAGTTCATTTTAACTCTAACAGTGGCAACAACATTTTTTGAAGTATTTGTAAAAATACAGATACCAAATACTAAAGTATCTTATTATTTTAGTTTATTTAAAACTTAAAGACAGTGGAAATATTAGGCAAGAGGAACATGTGGTATCATTGTCCTTGGCTGAAGACGAAACAACCTAAATCACTGGTATTCAATATGTGCTTAAATCTGAGCATGGCCAAGCACAAGACAGATGTCATTTGAACTAATGAACAAAGAGTCTGTGACGCACAGGTTGGATAATGTGACAACACAAAGAATATATCCATGAGATTGTTTCATACCCTCCTCACTGGAAAAAGAGTGCAGGTGTTTTGGTCAAAAGACTAGAGTCTTTTTGGCATGTCACAAGCATTTGTGAAGTCCAAAAAATTGAATCATCTATTAAGGTTTGCTGAAAGTAATTTTCATCAAAAAGTATTTGCTTCTTAATCAGCTCTTGGAAAGTAAAACTTTACTGAAAATCAGTGTACTTTTCAGACTAATCAGTGTTTCCAATAATATTCATTGAGAATTATGTATTCTGATACCTTAAAGCATGCAGACAGCATTGATATTGGCCAACGGGTTAATAAACCAAGACTTTTCTCTTAGCAAAATTAAAAGCTGACATCTGAGGCAAGCATTTAATAAATTGACCTGTATGCGGTGCCATCATCTGAATAAAGGGTCTAAAGACAGGTGAAATTTACCCCCGGTGAGATAAGACACAGTACCTTGCCATTAATGATTATAAGAAAAACAATTTTAGATGTAAAATCTAATGATTATTCTTTTTATAGTGGTTCTAGATATCCTGAAGCAGCACTGTAGCTATTACAGTCATTCACATAAACTTATGATTGGACCAGCTTGGGCAACATTTGCTCTTGCCAGTTAACACATAAAAGCTTGTTCAGACTTACAGTCAGAATAAGAGGGACAAGGAAACCAGGACTTAGGAAATCCAGTCACTATATTTCATCATACAGTAAGCATTTCTCCACATCAGGACCACCTGGGGGCAAAAAAGGGTTTCTGCATGTCTTGCAACATCTTGTAAAGTCCTTCCATATCTTGCAGGGGGAGACAGGGCTAATATACATAGATAGCTGAAAACTGTCCTGGTCTTCAAAGTATCCTCTCGTGGCAGGCACCTCTCTTATCGAAGGGAGAAACCCCTTTCAGTATCTGCTGCCCAGGGCTTGCTGGACAATCCTTTCAGGTCTCCATCTGTTAATAATTGTTTTTCTTCCCCAACATCATTTAGTCAGTGTTTTTCTATAGTCTTTTTTTTTTTTATTTGCCTTTCAATGCTAATAATTTATCAAATGATTCCAAGCTACCTTTGATCAAAATGGTGAGGTATACATCACTTGTGAAAATGACTCAACCCTGTAATAATACCTAACACAGAACCAATAAAGTACTAAATCTGAGAATGCTGTTCAGACTTCTGCCTTATTTTCACTTAGTCAGTTTTGATCAGCGTCTTCCTCTTACACTACTGTGAAAAAAAGTTTAGACTGTAATGCTGCAAAAGTTGCATCTAGAAATGTACCTAAGATTGTCTAATGAGATTGCAGTAAATAGACAAACACACATAGGGTCTCTTTCTTGTTTGTGTTCCAGAGCAGCTCATGCCACTATGAGAAAAGGCTTAGAACAGGATATATATTTTCTTATTTTGAATAAGTAGAAATGTAGGTTCCTATGTTTAGGAAGATCAAGCTAGACATTTGTACCAAAGAAGAAATAAAATGTAATCCAATTCATAGTGTCTTCTTGGTATTCCTAAGAGGGAGATATTTGCACTTTATCAATAGTATTTTTTCAATCTGGCAATAGTTGTTTTCATATAATCATTTCTCCACCTCTCAGTGCTCAGTCCACAGGTCTGTAAATGTTTTCTGGACAGTTCTGGAATTTTAAAGTGGACCCATTGATGTCAGTTATCTCTCCTAAAACTGCTATCTTTTTTAGTAACTTTAAAATTTACCATTTCTTCATTACACATTATTTCTTTTAATGACCAATACTTTTCTAAATTGCTGTTAATGCTATTTTATGTATTTTCTACTGATCTGAAATATTTCATATCCATTCTTTCACGCTTATAGAGATCAGGTAGATGTCACAGTATAAGTAGATGTCATAGTTGTCTCAGAATTCCTGATGCCCCTAAACCTCTGACTTAGATTCAGCATAAGTCTGGGTGTATGACAACCATTATTTTTAAAGTGAGATAGCTATGCAATGTCTTTACTATTTTGCACAAATTTCACATTCTGTTTCAATTTACTTTCTAAGATGCAGAATGAAATGTGTCAGTATTTTTGAGGGTCATTCATATATCCAAAACATAAGGGTAGATATGTATGCAGTGCCTTAACACAATCTGGTCTTTCTGGGTAATTACTGCACTACGTTTGATCTCAATATCATATATCTCTTGTCTTACACCACTGGCTATGACTTAAAACAGGACTACTGTGGCTTGGCTTTTCACTGCCACACATGAAGTCCCACTATAATTAATTAGGGTTGTTATAGCAACACCTTTTATGACATTGCTTGACACTCAAGGGAGGGAGAGACACGGGGTGAACTGCATGAGAAATCATGTCATAAATTTCATTCTCAAACTCCCTGACTTTATTGCTGTTTTGCCTTGTCTGTTTGTTTGTTTTTGTTTTCGATTTTGGGTTTTGTTTGTTTTTGTGTTAAAATAATTTTCCCCCTCAAATTGGTTCCCTGCTGTATTGAAGCAATTGAGTAGTAAAATCTCAGCATTAATCTTATATTGGTCTAGCTCATGTGAATCCTGAGGAGATTGTGCTAAAATTTGCTATTAAAATGTACAAATGCAGAATGTCTTTTAAGTCAGAGTCGTTTTTTATTATTATTACTGTTTACAGAGATTGCACTCAGGGTAGAAACTTCCTACTGTATTTCACTATCAGTAATGGATACCCCTCACTTACATGGACAATATTAAAGAAGTTTCCTTTGAAAACAAAGCTTTTGTGCCAGCAAAAGGTTTCCACTCTGCATCACTTACTGCTGTGGAAAAAAATATTAGGATGTAAATACAGCTTTGAATATTAAAAAAAAAAAAACAACAAACAAACAAACAAAAAAAAACAGGCTTTACGCCAGTTTTGGTAAAAGAGGTCCCACCCCATTATTCAGGAATGACACACACCATTAAGTCACTGCTTTTAGCTGTCAAACAGAACTTCATGTAAGGGAACATTCTTGGACTACCATGATCCTGCATGTTTATTACTGGGGTGAAAGATCATACATGGTGAATGATCTCTTAAACTTAAAAGTTTCAGCAGTGATGCAGCTGTAGGAGCAGCTCTGCTGGGACGCGACAGCTTCTGTCACCACAGCTCAGGTGAGTTGCCCAGAATCTTACTGCTGGCACAGCAGTACTGCTAGAACAGGCGGTTCCCATCCTGTCCCTTTCCCTGTTCCCTTCCCCCACATCCCCTCACAAACACACAGTTTATTATCTTCTTTCTTTCTACCTGATGCCAACACACTCAGGCAGCAGATATTGCCAGTTCTATGAATGAGATGAGTAATTTGGCTGTTGCTCATCTTCTCTTAGAAGGAACAGTTAAGAGCTCCTGCTGCTGCCTCTGCAGTGTAGAGTACTCTGGGTCTCACTCTGTGATGCTCTCGTGCCATGAGCAGGACAGTACAGCTAAGTGAGAGATGAAAGACATCCTAAACCAAATGGTCATTAAGATTCAAAAAAGGATCCAATATTTTGTTATACATTTATTACATACTTTATAAATAGTGAACACTGTTGTTATTATTATTATTAATAATAATAATATTATTACATTTAATATTAATTTGGTAAGGGATAGTGTGGTGAAAGAAGTACTTATCCTATAGTTTACACTGTAGAAGCAAACACCCATAAGTTCCTAGTTGATTTTTTGAAAGCCATTCCCCATGTCATTAAAATCTCAAAAAAAGAAAATGCCACTTCAATGCTTAAGAGAGAGTAAAAATAAGCTTTTTTTCTTCAGAGAAATCAGCTGGCAGACCAAGAAGGTTCAATCTAAAATGCTAAAAAGTCCTTGAAAACAAGGATTCACACACACAGTAACTGTTATTCTATTGATTGTTTTATTCCCTCTTTATGGCCAGATGAATCCAAGTATAAATTTTGGCATGGCTTCTACAAAGAAAAGGATAAGGTGATCTTCTCACCTGCTGCATTATCTAGTCTGCTTCACTAAGCTGAGAAATGGCAATACAAAGTCTGTCAAGGACAATGGGGAACAAAGCAGCCTGGTGAAATTTCTGATAACTGCATAAAAACTAAAGGGCTCTTTTCCACCAGTGCTTCAAAGGAAAGTGTTAACAAGACAGTTTGAAATTTGTCAGTTCTGTATTACGCATATCCTGAGACTGCCTCCAAAAGTCAAGTCCAGAGGGATTTAGGGAAGAGGAATACCTAATTTCTGCATCCCAAGAAAACTCGGACACTGAACTTAAATGTGTGAGTCTTTAGAAACTTCTGGGTATATATATCTGGTTTCCAGAAAACTTTAGATTTTAATAACAACATGCCTACAGAGGCTGTATGGGGCTTTTCAGTACCACACTCTCCATTACAGGTATCTGCAGAGTAAGTCCCACTTCAGATAACTCAGTCCTTTTTTTAATACGGCCCTTAGGCACTTCTGAAAATTTCATGTTGCATGTCAAAAGATGACAAGAAAAAGCAAAAGAACTGAATGGAAGTGGAAAGGCAAACTAACAAAGCTGTTTAGCAAAAATGTCTCATTACTCTTTTGTTCTTCCTTGGATACCACAGTACTGCTGGAAATGAAATTATTATAAGCAGGACTGAGATCCTGATCCCATTTTATATGGAGATGGACCCAGCATCAGACAATTATTTTTTCAGTACCTATGTTGCATTTGTCAGTGTATTATCACCATAAATGCTGACAGAGATATGTGCTGGAAACCTCAATTAACAAACTACAGGTCTATTACAATAACACCATATAAATGCATTCCTTCTCTAGTCTGAATTTCATTCTTCCAGTGGAAAAATAGATACACAGAGATACTTGAAGTCATTTTTAGTTGTATAATTCATAAATGGAACTAGATCCACTATTTTCCCCTTAGACTATCATAAAATGTGTCTTATTTAAAATGAGCCTTATTCAATATTTTGTTTACACTATATAAAATAGAACATGACAATGGCAAATATTCTTTCAAATGCCACTAATAACAAAGTGGAGAATAACTGCCATACCAGTGATCCTTTGCAATGTGTGAATAAGTATGTAGGAGAGCATCACTGATGACAAGAAATTACAAACCTGATGATCAATGTCGTATCTCAGCAGTGGAATTTTCTAACTCTTCCATCAGGTCATATATATTATTATGTATTTAAGAAAAACTACAATCTTGCTGAATCAACGGGACACAGACCTATGGGTATCACTGTTTTAAGCTTAAAAAAAGCCCCACAAAGTAAATCAGGAGTAGTTCTGATCTTGAAATCTGTCAATAAAGCGAGGGATAGCACACATTGGTTCTGTACAGTAGAGTTAGGAGTTTATAACTGAGAGAAAAAAATCTGTATTTTCTTTTAAAGTGCAGGATGTTGAAATGTTCCCAACACACAAGTCTTTTCCTCCTTGGTGGTCTCCATAGCATTGGTATGGTCTACATCTCTCATGACTTTCACTGCAGGAAGAATGCTTTCGAGATTTCTCAAATGTTCCTCCTCTTTTCCATTTTGAGTCCTTTCCCACTATAGATCCAGAAACTAAACCAATATTCTGATCCCAATTCAACAAGTTCAGAGTCCTTCTGTTCCTCTTCTCTGTAATGAAAACATCTTCAAAAGGTCTTGAAAGAACAATGTCCTTTCTTCATTGTGTATAATTTCTTTGATAGAAAAGAAGAAAATGAATGTCAGTCTAATGATTAAATAAACACACAACTAGACTACTTTTAAACACATGGAAAGAGAAAGCCCACTTCCTATGTAAGTTATTGAAAAGTACTGAAAATAGCATATGAATTTTGATATTCTTCTTTTTCCTCATAAGACAGAAATAAAGCTTTTCAGACTTCAAGAAGGATTAAATGAGGTGTAGGTTCAAAAAAATTTGTGAGAATCTGAGATGTTTTGGACATATCCAGACAGAAAATCCATGAATAAACTTATTAAATTAGTAGCTGAAACCAAGTGGAAATGTACCTGACTATTCATATTTTTATACTGTTCTGTTGCTTATTAGCACAAATGAACAGAAGACTTCAATAGGTTGTAAAACTTTGGGACTACTCTCTGAGGCAGTTCCTTGCAAAATGGGATATGTATATCCCCTGGGGTACGTGAGAAGAAAGGGGGTTTTATACCATTAATAAGGCAAATGAATTAAAATTTTAAAAACCATGCTTATTTAAGCTTTTTTATTTTTCTTGTATCCATTTTTCAATATACATTTTCCATAAGTTTTATAATGCACATAATCACAGAATATACTGAGTTGGAATGGACCCACAAGGATCATTGAGTCCAAACCTTAGCCCTGCACAGGACCATCCCCAAGAGTCACACCATGTGCCTGTGAGTATTGCCCAAACACTTCTTTAACTCTGTCAGGCTTGGTGCTCTGACCACTTGCGTGGGAAGTCTGTTCCATTGTCCAATCACCCTCTGAGTGAAGAAGCTTTTTCTAATGTCCAACTTAAACGTCCCCTGACAAAACTTCAGGCCATTTCCGCAGCTCCTATCACTGGTCACCACAGAGAAGAGATCAGTGTCTAGCCCCACTTTTCCCCTCACAAAGAAGTTGTAGACTGCAATGAGGTCTCCTCCCCTCAGCCTCCTCTTCTCCAGGCTGAACAGACCAAGTGAACTCAGCTGCTTCTCATACGGCTTCCCCTCAAGGACCTTCACAATCTTCATGGCCCTCCTTTGGACACTCACTAAGAGCTTAATATCTTTTTTACCTTGTAGTGCCCAAAACTGCACACAATATTCAAGGTGAGCCCACACCAGTGCAGAGCAGAGTGGGACAATCCCCTCCCTCACCCGGCTGGCGATGCTTTGCCTGATGCCCCCTAGGACACAGTTGGCCCTCCTGGCTGCCAGGGCACTGCTGACTCATATTCAACTTGCCATCGACCAGGATCCCCAGGTTCCTTTCTGCAGCACTGCTTTCCATAATACATCAATGGTGGATCCATACTGGAAACAGCTAGAACCAGATCTGTCAGACAGGGGTCAGTTCCATGTCTCACTTCAAAAAGGTCACCTCTGAGGCTCACCTTCCTGCTACCAAAACCTTACTTGGTAAACCCAAGACGCAATATATAATTTATAAATACAGAAATATGCAAGAGACAGGCACTTGCTTGAGCTATCATTCTCAACTCTTTATAGGTGATGTAAGCACCTCTTTGAAACCATCATCTGTTCCTCAGTCAGGTAAATTAAGCCAAAAGTGCTCTAAAGAACCCTGTTTCTTTTTGTTGACTACTAATGCTGCTGTAGGATGACTAGCTGAGATGTTGCAAGCTGCATAGTAGAAGTTTAAAGCTAGATTAGAGAAGTACTTCTGCTTGAATCTACTTGGAGCATATTCATTACACAGAAACAATGATTCTTATACACATATTAAGAGAGAGAAGCATTTTCTGATGCTGTCATATGTGACACAGTGTTCAGACTAACTAAAGAATTTGTTGTGGATGAAATATCAGGGAAGCCTTACAAGTTCCTTCATTCAGATTTACTTAGTTTAATCAAATGAATCCTCTAACAATGTTGGTCTTTATTGGGTCTCTGGTTTTTCTTCTTTTTTTTTTTTCACTATGAACAACATTTTAGTAGTAAGAAAAGGAGAGGTACACTGAGTAAAAACAGAGGAAAATATATATTTTTCAGATTTAATTCACTTATTTAATTTTAAGTGCATTATTCACAAAGCACTAATCAGCATACTCTGTCCCTACCAGAAGTCTGTAGTCAAGAAGTTAATGAGAAAAAAAATCAGAATGTAGTGAATGTTATTGACTGCAATTCTAAAGCTGTTTACATATTATGAGAGAAGTAGCAGTACAATTGTACAGCTACATTATTATTGCTGATATTTTTATCTAAAAATGTGCTCTGACTGATGTATGAGTAGAACACATTTGAGTTCACCATAACATCACGGTCCCTTTTCATATAAATATATATCTTTAATATTAACTTGACTGAACATTTTATAGGGCTTTTTTTTTATAGTGTCTGATCTCTGGCCTTTGAAAAGACTTGTTAGGAGTGGCAAATTGTTCTGTAGAGGAATGAAAATCATATTTCATTTCTTTAGTTTTATTTGCTTAGCCCTTTTATTTGCTACCTATTTTCTCTCTTTGAGGAACTGAAAGACTATAACTGGAAAATTTTCTCTATTATCTTTTTTTTTTTTCACATTGTCCTTCAAATTGGAATTAGTAATAAGGGATATTCTAGAAATTGAGAGAGCAGCATGCTGAACTAAATTAGCATTCATACCAAATGCTCGATTTCTTACATTTGAAACAGCTTTTTCTTTTAGCAGTTTGATGTAAGAAGCTGTCTCTGTCACTACTGGCTGTTCAGTAACATGTTGATGTCCAATGAGCCAAACCATCAAAACTAGAAATGCTTTGTCATATAAATAGTAACTAGTTTTAAGGGAAATCATGATAAAATATTATCCTAAAGGTAGACCATTTACTGAGATCCTGATAAAATGCCTGAAGCCCGAGATTGAAGACTATTATTGCACAATAAAAGTAACACCTCTCTCCAGGGGAAATATTTTTATACAGCTATAGCTCAGAAAAATCACCACCTCATTTATTACAATTTTCTTTTTCTTTCTTTTAAAATGAATGGTGTAAATCTTTCCTGGACAATTCTCTTAAAGAGATCTGGTTGAATTATTCATTCTGAGTAATATTAGTTGTCAATTTAGAATTTATTTTTTTTTATTCACAAACTTCTGCAAGCAGATCTGGAAATGAAATCTTGGCCTCAGTGAAGTCAGTGGGAGGTTTGCTATGTACTTCAAAAAGGTCAATCTTCATCTTTTATATTGATGATATATTCAAACTAAAATATCCTGTTGATGTATATGAGACTTTGAGAAGGTACAGAGTTTCAGTCTTACCCTGAATTAGAATTTTCTGAATATGGGGTTTCTTTAAAATAAATAAATAAATAAATATTAGCTTGATTACTCTAAAACAATGATAAATATTATGGAATGACTCAAACTGACAAGTCTTCAGCCCATCATCACTCAAACATATTCAAGCAGAAGAGGATAAAAAACTAGAGAAAAAAAAAAAACAAACAAAACAGAACATTAAAAGCTTTGTGCAGGTTAAAATCAGCTCTCCAGAGTTTAGTGCTGATGCTTAAATTGCTATTGTGAATTCTGTGTCACAATTCTCTAAATTTTAGCAGACAGCAAGAAAAGGTCAAATTTAAAAGCAAAGATCATCAGTAAAAGGAATGTGATCATTAACTGCAAACAGGATCTAATGATTTTAATGCACCATTATCTAGAATGAAAAAAACTAAAACCCAAACCACACAAAGAAAGAAACATCACAGCCCAAAAGAGATCACCAACACATTAGAGAACTTGATGCAAGCTAAACTGCTTGAGACAGTTTTAAGCCCATATTCCAGGAGACAATAAAAAGCAAAGAGGAGAGAAGGTAAGAGATCATCTCAGGGCAGCAGAGAAGGGCAGTAGTATTTCTTCTCCTTAACAAGATCAAGATGTTGTGAATACGAATTAAAGTTATATAAAATCTGTTAAAAACTGCTGTCATATAGAATAGTTTTAGTCATAATAATAACAACCCTCCTCCCAAAAAAAACTTATTTTCTTTTAAGAGGGTATTCAAAATTTCATTTGGTGCATAGTTCAACTGTAAAAAGGCAATTTTCATTTTCTAAAACATCTGTATCTTAATCAGTTTTATTAGGAAATTAATCAGCAAGAGTCATATGAGCCATTTCAAGTATTATTTCACCAATTTATTCCCTATGAAGCATCCCAAGCTCTTGAGATTTTGTGTTTCTTTTCATGCTGCAGCAAAAAATACAGGTTCTGAACTATTACACTGAATTAGTGTAAATTGAAGAACTATTCCTTACCATCTGCTTATCATGATCATTATTTGTAACTAAACAGATTTGTAAAATTTATAGTTGTTTTTAATTTCATAAGTATTCCTTTGTAGATTACTTGAATTTTATTAAAAAACCCAAACCAAACCAACCAACCAAAACAACAAAAAAAAAAACCAAAAAAAACACCCCAAACAACAAAATCCAGCTGCAATCAGTAATATCCTTATAAAGATACATATAAATCCACAAAAACACATACTTTCTGGTATAAAATTCTTCCTATGAGGTTAAAAGTCATGTTATAAGAATTTGCCAATCGTGAGTTCAAAACTAAATAAGCCACAGAAAACACACATTTTTCTTTTTTCTTTTTCTACTTTAAATCAGATTGTATTGAACCAAATAAAACATCACTTCCATTTAATTTTTAAGGAATGAATGATTAGTGCATCTGTTCTTTCCATTAAGTTGTATCAGATGAGGGCAGATTCAGTACTGTACTATTTAGTGAAGTAATGCTGTTTGTGAAAAGGAAGCCCAGCTTTGGACTTCAGGGCATAATTGGGTCTGTGATCCAGCTGAAGATCACTTGAACCTGAACATCTTGGCTGCTGGTGCAGTGACATTTTTAAAACATTTAGCATAAGGAAAAACCTACTAATGTCAGAAACCTTTTGAGAAATCTGGTGGCTGCTCAAAATAAATTTCAGTAAACAGGTGATCTTGGAAACCATATACTTGATGATGGAAGCATTTGGGGCATGCTACTTAAAGGAGCATAAGTTCATTCAGCCTGTTTAGCTGCCACTTTTCAATTTAGCCATATGGGAGCTTTCCAGTTGAGACATCTAATAGCCCTAACAACTTGCCGTTCTCGAGAAATTTGATTACAGTGAATACAGCACTGGCATGCTGCTTACATAGCTGGCAAGGATGTGGAACATAGAAAAGCTGTTAGAGACTGAACTTTTCATCTTGGCTTATCACCTGACAACCATCAGGGTTACATAAGTGGATACTGTTTTACTTCTAAGTTTCAAATTCACTGACTCAAGTTGTTATTTTAAACACAAAATACGCTCCATTCTGAAGGGAAAAATTAAGTTCTTGACTTTGAAAATTATGATGTTTATTTACCACTATCATATGAAAACATAACATATATTATAGCATGACATCATATGCACTTATGAAAAAAGCTGGAAAAAAACTTTTGGACTGAACAAAAAAAAAGGAAAAATAATAAAATCAACATGACTTCATACAGATTTTTTCAAGATTTTAGTAGTTTGTTCAACAATTTTGCCTTTTTTTTTTTTCTCATTCTTTCTGTTGTCTCATATTTTCATTAGAGACTATCCAGTTACCCCATACAGTAATTGAAAAGGCTCAACACCTTTCAGGTAGGAAAAAATTATTTGGTCTTCCTTTGGTGAGACTAATTATATAGGGAGAAAGGTAGATATTGTTTCTGCCTTTAAGTATAAATTAATGTATTTACTAACTAATAGTTTTCAATTTTTTTTTTTAAATTTTTCCTTTGCTACTTTATCTGCTTCAGAGCTATATTGTTTGCAATATTCTGGCTTTTTGCAATATTTATGGCTTTTACAGTCAGACTCAATTAAGAGAATATAAGAAGTAAACAGGGAAACACAAAGACATAAAGCTTGGGATTAATCTGTGGATTAATTTATTAAGTGACAGTTATAAAACAATTGACAGCATGATCAGTTCTGATACTGACAGTTCCACGGTTATCAAACAGTCACAATTGTCTGCATTGTCATTTTTAATGATTATTTAGATATTGTAAAGAGAAAGTGACAAAGATCAAATATTTTCTTCCTCACATCAAACAATACTTTTTCTTTTTTACCCATTAAAAAACCCCACCAAAACACCCACATACTCCCTACAATTCAAAATAAGAAGTGTATTTCTTATTTTAGGGCAAAGAATGTTCCAGAAAATAACTTTGTAATTGAGATCCACCTCATCCAACTTTAGATGAAAGCAAGCTGGTGACTAGGCTGACTTAGTTATTGAGGGCTTCTTGATAGTCAGTGATAAATAGGCACCTCTAGAGGGCACTTCATCCCATTACCCTAACCATCTTACAATGTCTGTTTTGTAATGGGTTTAATTACCGTATCCGAGGGGCTTTCCCCAATGACTGTAGAAGCTACTGCCAGTGGTGTCATTCAATAATTTGACTTGACATGATTCCTTCAAAAAATTATTGACAAGCTAAGTGAAAAATAAATAAAGATATAAAAGACAGAGGAAAGGAAATATATTTTTTAAGGGGAAGGAGGGTGCTGCCTTTCTGTTGATTTTTAAATACACTGTAATTTTCTGATTATTATTATGAGAAAAAAACTTTCAAAGAAAACTGGCATGGAATTAATACTTTAAGAATGTGATTTTATAAGATTTCTACACACCATTCCTATTTCTACACAAGAAATGCTTTCTGCAAGCAAGGAGAACAAAGCATGTGAGAAAATGAACTGTATTCTTAATTGTGTTGTATTTTATTTGTTTGCATGCTTTTTTTTCCATTATGACACCTACATGCACTTAACCTTATGGAGATACCCAGGGCAAAACAGGAAAGAAGTAGGCATTTCCAGTGTTTAATTAAAATGAGAAAACATTTCCAGCACAGAGGGCAGAACATCTAATATACTTGCCTATACATCTGGCCTGAGGAAATGTAGTTAAACATAAATTATTCCGTTTTATCAAAGAGGTTTTCATTTAGATGCAAGTCAGAGCTACGAGTGGCTATATTATTGCTGCAGTTCCTAAGATATCACTAAAGGGAGAAGAAAATTATATCCACAAACTGTGGATTAGGGATGGCTGAGCCAGTTTAAGAAAACAATTTGTATCTACCCTGGAGAAAGAAACCCTAGAGGAAGTTTATTAAGGCTGCAGCATTTAGGTGACTTTTAAATGCATTTTTCTCCTTATTTAGTATGCTTTCCAGCAAGATAGAAAAAATCTTTTCTTCTCTCATGAGGGAAAGAAACAAATTGTGTCTAATTAATTTGTTAATTAATGCTTCTTATTGACAGTATCATATTCCTGATCATGCATCATTTTATATCATTATTTTTTATCTAGAACAAAAGAAAGGAATTCTGCTGGGACCAACAATAAGAAATGTTAATAAATATTGCTTTGAGAACATCATTGAAAAAAAAAAAGGAGGAAAATGAAGTATGTTGTTCTATCTTGTTAAAGGTCCAGTAATTATGTGTACTACTATAATTAAGGCATTTTTTGCAACTGAATACATTAATGTCTGAAAAAATAGTGGAATCTTATGATAAAATGAAACATCATAAATAAGAGATATTTTCTGCATATTCTTGCTGCACCATCACTGTCATGTGACACTTAGACAGCATTGAAAATTTGGGGAATACCTTGCTCCTCTCCATAACCCAGCTTCAGACAAATGAAGCTGACTACACCATTGTAATCATCAACATTTGAATTACTCTTGTCCCCCTCAAAAAACCTGTAGCAAAAAAAGTCAAAAGTCCAGGGCAATGGGATTTCCATAAGACACAATTTTGTCATCCACAATTGCCCTTAGTCAGAACTCCACACTGTCCAAAGGGGCTTGTACAATTTGAATTCCTTTGAAGGCAAAAATTAGATCTACATTTTCCAAAGTTTGAAAGTGCCATATTAAAATCATAACTTCCCATGACAAATTTTTCTGCAATAAGAGTGCAATAGATCTTATCTACTCAGATACTACAAAAAAAGCTCCTGTGAGCTCATGCTTGAAATTGTATATGAATCTAGGGAAGAAAGAATGGGTGCTGCAATTATGAAACATCTAATGAATGAAGTAAGTGAGAAGTAAAAGAGGATTGTGTTAAAAACGTGGTAAAAGCTTCAGGGACATTACGTGTAAAACGCTTCAGGACAACATCATATCTTGTATTATTTAGCATTTATCTATGATCTATTGCAGGTAAAAGTTATAGACACACTGACAACAACTATCTGGCTATAAAGAGTCTGTGACTCAGGATAAAAATTTAAAGGGCTATACTGACCACCACAGCAAGCTTTTGAAACAGAAATAAGAGAAGGTACAATCTGCTTTTTAAAAGACAGAGCTTGATCTGATCAGCCTTAAGTAGGCTATGTGATACTGTTCTTTGTTTTATCAGGGCCCTGGGGCTGATGACTCATAGTGACTTTCCTAGACATTTACTTAGTCTTGAAAAATACAGTCACCTACTCTGTTCCTCTTTGTGATTTACTGAAGAACTGGACACTCACTGGGTGTCTATCTGCTCTGATCATTCACTATATCACAGCAAAAGGATTTTTAAGTGTCAGCTTTGTAGTTGATGCAGAAAGGTGGAAAAAATCCACTGCATCCATTTAAAGTGGCAATTAGATAAAGACTTCAAAAGAGGCTGACAGGCTAATACTGCAAAAGCTAAACCTATCTTGAAATAACCACTTAAGTGTAGAATATCACAAATAAATACACAGTCTTAAAGCTTGTATTGTACAAGAGGTGTAGTATAGTCATTAATTTTACACTGCATGACTCAAGTATGCCTTTTTTCTTTTCTTCAACAGCAAGGAAGAGGCACAAGGCTAGGGTGACATACAGAGAACTGTTTGCTCCTTTAACCTGAAAACTGTCACCTGGTCTGGTGCAAGGTGTCCCTACCCATGGTGGGGGTTCAGACTAGATGATCTTCAAGGTCCCTGCCATCCCCAAACATGAGATTCTATGATAATACATGGCTGTCTGTAACACATAGGAAAATGTACCTGATTACTAAGAAGTCCCATTCCAAGATTTTTCTCAAGGCTTCTTTATCTTCCTTTATAGCCTCTGTTATCTTACAGCTTAAATACCCATTAGCATTAAGTTAAGGGTTTAGGAAGGTCCAAGTGATAGAGAAGAATTCCTCTAGCAATGAATGACTTCACAGGATACTCAGCACTTCAGACCACATTACATTTAGTGCTAGCAGAGGATAGCTGCTGTTAGATACGAATGGGGGTTTTTTTGTATAAACACACAGTATGAAAATCCGTAAAACAAAAAAATAAAAAAGGGAGAAACACTAGACAAAACCTTGTGAGTCTGTACAGTATTTTACTGTGGCTTAGTATTTCTCACCATTTGCTTTTTCCTTACCTTTCCTGCCTTTTTATATTATGGCAATTTATTTATATAACAGCACAGATGTAGAGAAGGAACAAAATATTCCCAAAATATTGCCACAGAAAAGCAAATGAGATTAATTAAGTTTTCCTTTGAGATACTGGCAGACTGAAAAAAAATTGAAGCACTGTACTACACAATCCCCCCATGAACATTTATTTTAAAAGGCATACATGAACTCTCTAAGGAGACCTGGAAGAAAAAAACCCCTAAGATATGTCTGTGGAGATCTCTGAAGAGATTACAGAGAAATCAAGCAGATGTATTATAAATCCTCTGAAGTTAGGAACTATGAAGTTAGGTAATGTATGCTTCTTACTTATGGTTTGGGGGTTTTTTAATATATTTTATTTCAAAATATCTGCATCTTCTTTCTGTTTTCACACCTCTGCTTTCTTCAAAGAGATATAGAAACTTGCTTCTAAAAAAAGCCCCAATGAATCACAGATTATGAATGCAGAAAAAAAATTTAATTGGTAAAATAGTAGTTTGACATTTAGCTTTCCTCTCATTAGAAATTGAAACAAATAGAAAAATGTTGAAATCTACCATTACAAGGTGATGATTGCGTCAGGCTGCTTGGTTACCAGTCTTGGAAATATGGATGTGGTAGTCATTGAGATCCTCACAGTTGGGACAAAACCATTTCTACATTTCTGGAGTACAAGCCCTGGAAACACCAACAACAGAACAATATTCACAATTTCTATGGGCTTCTTGAGAATAGCCTATCTGACTGGCTGACTTGGAAGTCTGAGTTTTGCTGGAGCTGGCAAGCTGGTGACAAACACTGAAAATTTACCTGGCAGGAAATACTTGTAAATGTACATTGATTGTATCTCTGGCTTTAGTTGTTCTATCATTGTCTAATGCTCTGATTTCCTCAAACTGATAAGTTGTAGTAAAGCCATACTTCTTCCTTTACCATTAATTCAAATACTTCATGATTATTTACTTGCAAAGTCATTGTTATTCTTGAGGGCAGAGAATCTCACTTCATGCCCCTTCTCATATACATGTCAGAGTAAATCCAGGATGGCTGAGGCCCAGTCTGTTACAATTGGATTCATCCCAGGTGCCTTTCACTTTCAGTGAAAAAGACAAACCGGCTCATGAGTAAAGCCAGCTCCATTGTGACAAATCGCAAATAGCCACAAACAGACAGAGAAATGAGGAAAAACATTTCTGCAATTTCTGGAGGTCAGAGAGTATCACCTCTCTGAAAGTAGGACCTGTCATTCTTCCATAATTGCCATCTGCACTGTAGTTTTAATGACTTTAGGAAAGCCGTTGCTTACCCCTGAACTCTCAAGGAACTGCAATATCTAACTCCTAAATGTCTCTTATGTAACTTGGTTTTTGGGAAAAAAAAACAAAGGAGGGGGGAAAAAGAATCAAAAAATAATCCAGTAAATTTCAGATTAGTCCATTTAACCTCTATCTATGTCAAATATATAGAAATTAGAGGTAGCAGTACAATTAGCAGACAAATGCAAAATAAGGGAGAAGTATGGACCTGAGGAGGAGTGAAAAGAGAGTTATCTTTTAGGGGGAAATCATGTTTCACACATTTATTAGAAATTATCTTAAAGTACTCAAGAATCATAGTGAGGTTATTCATGTGGATTTAGTGTACTTGGATCTTCAAAAGCTTTCAAGAGATCTTTTATAATAGGTTTTTAAAGAAATTAAGCTGTCTCAAAATAAAAGGAAAAATCCTCTCATGCACTAAGCAATGGTTGGGAGAAAATAAACTATAAGATGTTATTTCATCAGCTAAGGGTGACAGCTGGACGCAGCTATCTGTGTTATTTGCGTTGTTCAGATATTCTAAAAGGTAAGCATAGTGAGGTAACAGAGCTTGCTGATTATAAAACATTTGCATGAGGAAAAATGTGTTTCTGATTGAAAAGTTACAGCTGGACACCACAACACTTAATCAGTAAGTTGTTAGAAGAATTCTATTGTCCAGAATAAATTCCATATCTGTAAAAAACATGTAATACTTATGAAGATGAGATCAACACTTACATAATTTTAGTGATACTTATTTGCTACTGGAAATCATAGGTTGTCAAAGATAACAGGGTCAGAGCTGTTTGAGTATCTGATGCAGACATTTGGGATGTGATAATGATGCTTCCCTGGAGCAGAGAGAAATTGTAAGGTACAAGGGAAAGCAAAGATAAAGCATGAGAAACTAATAAGATGCACATAGATAAAAGGAGAATTAGGCAGTACTTAGAAGGTGGGAGATTCTAGAGAAAACTCTTACTATGTCAGAAATATAAATAAATATAATACATATTGTGTCCCCTGGTACTTACTTATTTGTTATCAGTAGAGCTTGTGGAGACTGAAAGTAAAAATTAATTTTAAAAGGGATTAGACAAATTATTGAGGCATAGGACAATTAGTGTCTTTGAAAAACAATAATCTGGATAGAATTTTCAAGGTAAGCATTCTTTAAAAATTGATTGTTGGAAGCTGAGAAGGTATGCCAGAGAAACATTATACATTATCTGTTTTTTAGTTTAGGATAAAAAGTGAACTTCCAACTAATTTAGCAGAGTGGGCTTTATATTATGGTGCAATAAGATGTCTAAAAGAACTTCCCCTTGTCATTCATTTTTGCACACAGGCAATCACTGCAAAAGTGCTCTATATAAGTCATATCTGGCCTTCTGTTTACAATAATAAATGGGAATTCTTCATAAGAAAATATGCTTTAAATTCATGGTTTGCAGCCAAAAGAAATAGGTAAAAATGTAAGAACATATTAACCCGAGACCTAGAGAGACCACTTTGGTTATATTTCCTTATGTTTTGTTAGTAGTAAGAAAATTACTGCTGTCATAGACTTTATATAAAATGTGTTAAAATATATGTAGTTGAAATGTGTAAGTCATAGTGTTTATGGAACTACAGTACTTACAGAATTTTTATTTTGAATTAGAACATTGCACCATTTTGAATTGATAGTTTAAAATTACCTTTGACAAGAAGAAAAATTTCAGGAAGTTGATTCCTTTTAGCAATACAGTATTTCTAGATTTTACTGAGATCCAGATATTTTTCTACATTTTTATAATTACTGTGAACACTTCTCTGTAGGAAAAAAAACAAACCCACAACATTTATTTTATCTTTGGCAGAAATAATAAATTAATATAATAGATGCATTACTTTCTGAAATATTATTCAGTTTCTTAGGTTTAATTAACTATGTCAACATATTAAAAAGTGCTTTTTTATCACAGCTTTCCAGCCAAAAATCTTCTTTTCTATAATTTTATTTCTAAATTAAAAAATTTCCAGTTGTGCATATTAGTAGTTTAACTATTTACAGTTAATCTTGTATTATAATACTTATATGTATAGCAATATATATGTGTTTATAAATATGTATTACAGTAATGGTATGTTTTAATAACTACATATACAATTATGTTATATATTATATATATTATATATTACAGAAATCATTGTTCCCAAGAAAAATTAAAGAGTGATTTGGGGTTCACATTAGATTTTAGTTTTCTTTAAGATATATGGTCTAAGCAGACAGGTTTTTGATATTAAATAGTTCAACTCCTCCTAACAAAATTCTGAAGAATACAGTACTAGCAGAGGCACTGTTTTAATTTGTGTCCTCTGCAAGATGATACTGAACTTTGAGGTAATTTTGATATGTCAATACATTTCAGATACTTACTGAAATTTTGCCATCAACTAAACCGTTTGCAATTACTTGGAAAATACCTTGTTCTTAGAGAACTTAACTTAGAGACAGGCTCACTTTTCTAGCAGAGATCTGCCTAAAATGGGTTTCTTAACAATTCCTATTTAGAGCCCTAAGGTAAAACACCTCATTATTTGTGGTCTGATACAATACTCAGGATATATACACACTCTTTTATGAAGAATACTTATATAAATAGTCAAAACTACTCCAAAAACTTAAGCAATGTGATTTTTTGCTCAGATGGCCTTCGAGTTAGATCTCTGAACATCACTATGCTCTGCTGCGTATAGAACTAATTTTACTGGGATAACTGAGACATAAGGGGGCCCAATAGTATGTCACAACATAGAGCAGAGCTCATGTTCCTCAAAGTAGAGAAATCTACACCTCAGAGTGGACTTGAAGGCTTGATGCAGAGATGGGGCAGACCTACCTTAGGAAACGCCAGTGAAAACCTTTCAAGTCATGAATACTAAAACACTTTGAAAATCAGGCCATTTCTTCCTGCTTTTAAACCAGAAACTTTGTAGATAGCAAAAGGAAAACATGGTGGAAATTGGGCTGAGGATTTTTTTCTTCAGAGAGATGTGTCGAAGAGGCAAGATGATCAGCAGTACATCCATGCAGAAGACCTGGCCTTAAATGGCTTCACTGCCTTCAGACAGCCTGTGAAGCTCACCATCCTTACCTGCATTTATTCTGTGGCTTTTCAAGGCAGCACACCTGGTCTCTTTGTATTCCTGATGAGTAAACCTTTCATTTTTGTTTTAGTAAATTTATGAGGCTGTAAATTTTTCACAGAAGTTCTAATATACAGTAAACCAATGTGTTTTGTACATCATCAAGACTCGTAACTCCTTTCACTGCATTTTAATCATATTCATTATATATATTTTCAGCTTTAGCTGAAATATTTATGGCAATGTTTTGCAGCCTGATTGTAATTTAAGGAAAAGCACTTTTGCTAATTATTTTATGTTTATTTTTAAAAGAGGAATTTGACTGTCTACGCATGCCAACAAACACTCACATACATGTGGGTATACACATACAGATCTATACATAGATATAGATAAACATATGTAGATATATGGAAATAAAAACTGGCTAAAGTAACATATAAAATGTGTAATCTTTTCCCTATGTAATTATAGTCCCAAATGAAATATTTCTTCCTTCACATTATACTTTTTGTAATTTTTAACCATGACTAAATGAATAGTTGTTATAGAACTTGTCATTGTGATAAACTTTCTTAGTGATTGAAATAACATTTTCCAGAATACACTTTAATTGCTGTATTGTGAGAGATGAAAACCTAAGCCAAATACAGCTCATTTTCTTCTCACTTCCCCTAACGTAAAATTATAGATTAATTTAAATAGTAAGTCTCAACTCAGACTTAGCGCCTTCACCTGTATTTTAAGTGTGATCATTTTCATGGTAATTAAAAAGAAACACCTACCCCATATTGTCATGTACAATAGGTAAGAAAACCATTAGAAATTCAAGATAAAGGACATAATTTTCACCTCAGTTTCAGCTTAGAAGTTAGAGAATCAGAGAGAAACTGACCTGAAAATACTGGTATGCTAAGTATCTTACAGTTCATTAACACAGATGTAAAATCCATATAAGGACTGCAAGACAACTATTTTCACATTTGCTTTTTTCAGTTTTCTGACCATTTTTTGCTTGCGGTTTCTGTTAGACTGTTCTGATATGTATATATTTCATTTAGTATTGTTTCCTTTTTATTTAAATGCTTTCACGGCATGTTTAAAGGGTAGAATTTTTATAGCTGTGAAATGTGCATGAATGTTTTGAAAAAGCCATAAATAAAGAATTTCTGAAGGGTGCATCTTTTCCTTTTTTTTCTTTAATTACTCATTAATTGTCTCATAATATCTGGTGATTTTGCTATTTAAGAGATACTGTGCAAACAGTGGAGCCCAGGGACTATAAAAACTGTATTAGTGTTGTTCATTAATACCATGCCTCTCCTAAAAGTCTAAAGAAGACATTGGGGTAAAGCTAGGAAATGACTCAATGAAGATCACAAATCAGAACAGCAGAGCAGTTTTTGTGAATTCTCATGGATTCAAAATATCTATAATGTTTATATTAAAATGTATTTAATACAATAAAACAACTTCACCCTTTAATGACTAATCTAGGGGAAAAAAGGTAAAAGAAAAAGAAATTTTTTAAATCACTCTAATATAAACTGGGACAACAAACTAATATGCTATAGCCAGAAGGGTCACTATGGAGCTCATTAGTGATATTTGTCTTCCCTAATTGTTCATTTGTATACTAAAACACTAAAACTTAACTTTAAAAGTATATGCTCTGCAGTGATTGGTGGGGTGGGATTATTGTTGAACTCCTATTATTTTCACTCTTGAAAAGCAAATGTATAGGATATCTGAACCTCATTTTATTGTTGTCTTTTTTTTTAGACAAAAATAACTGTTATAGCATTTTGCATACACTGGAGAGACATATTCATTTTTCAAGCTGGCTATAACAATTTACTCTAACAGGTATTAAAAAAACCTCTAAATTGTTAGGACCCTCTGGTCCTAAGAAAATAACCACTATTGATGGTGTTTAAAAAGATAGGAATACAGAATTAAACACTTACCGGCTTTTTCGTGTCACTGGTGGGGGGTGCTGGAGGATAATTTTTTTCAGAAGAAAATAACTTGTTTGGCAATAATAAAACCAAACACTTAAGTCTGGAAAAGGCTAATTCTGATAAAAGCTAGCCATTTTATGGAAATACCACATTAGGAGTACTATTGCTTAGTGCTTTTGCTTTTGAAAGCATGATTACAGCAAATGAGGACATTAAGTAAAGAAACCCAAACCGTGAACTATTAAAGCATGGACTGCAAAATACAAGTACTTATTTTTTCCCCTTTTTCTCAGTGCGTGTGTATTTCCCAGCGTGTACACTACACAGTTTTTTAGGGTACTATTAAAGCTGCTTCAGGTATAATGTTTGTGGGCCACCAAGACCCATGTTAAATTTACTATGCAAACTCAGTTTGAAAGGCATGAGGCACCTTCACCATAGATTTCAAAGTGAATTAACACAATAAATACAGTATAGGCTTTAAATTTGCCTTTTGGGTGAATATGACAGATGTGCAAGCCATTTCTACATTAAATCTGCTCTGAATAATTAGTACTTCTCAGGAGCTCAAATTTGAGGTCATAGCAAGATGTATAATAGCTAAAGGTAACATATGAAGAGAAAAAAATCTGCCTATATCTTTTAGTCATTTTATACATTAAAAATTTTTAATATAACATTGTTCATGACTTGTACTTATAATTGCCATAAGTTCCTTGGTCCATTGAAATCAATAAAAACCTTACCATTGACTTCAATGCAGTCAGGTTTTCAGCCTAAGCATTCTAGTTTGTTACATTCTGTTTGGGACCTTTGCCAATGTTTGGAGGAGCCAAATAGTGATTACACAGAAAGATTAAGTTTTAATCTGATCTTCTTCTGTGATTCTTCATGAGAAACAATGCTAAATACACACAAATAACATCAAGTATCATCTTGATATTTAGTTTCCTAAGAAAGGCAGTCTTGGATTATCACGCAATTTGTCCCAATTCAGAATAATGAATTTACACAGCATGAGAATATACACAGATATCAACAGTCACACTATGTCAATCTTCACACATAAATAAGAAATCTTCTAACATCTACATTCTAACTTTCCCAGTAGTGTCTTTGCTTGACCTCTCTTTAATTTTTATCTACAGCCAATTAATTGCCTTTGTCTTACCCCTCACTAAAGAACTAAATTACATTTTGTTAGAATGTTAAATTGCATGCTAAGGTACACTTTTGAAATGCCATATTGACTGAGATACTTAAAATTCACACCATTGATTAGTTATGCAATTCCAATTTTGATTTTGGCAACTGAGCATTCAAGCTGAAGGTATTTTTCATGAATTTTATCACTAATAAAGCTATCACTGAAATACTGAAAGAAAATAAGCACAAAGGAGGTATGGACACAGTTCAAGTGAACCCACTTAAGAAGAGGAATTAATATTCTTGCAAATGCTTTACAATGTTCTCCCACCTCTATTTTGGTACAAACAAAAGGGAGTATCTGAGAGTGAGTTATCTTTTTTCATTGGATGAAGAATGAAGCACAAAAAAGTACATGAAGCATGTTAAAGGAAATTTTCAGTGGCACAAGGGAAGTCACACTCCTACCTTTTTATTTTCAGTGGCAATCTGGAGCTAAAAATCAGTGACAGGCTTTTGGAAAGCTTTGCCAAAACACATAAGCTGTTCATGTTTCTGCAGTAGGAAAGAACCCACATTAAATAGCTATGTTTGACAGATAAACTTCTTCTTTGTTTGTTTGACAGTGATTGATAATGTTGAGCAGTTTTGTCTTATTTTGTGTCATCAGCATGATTTATACTATGGTGACAGTATTATGCCTTTGTAGGTACACAATAAAATACCAGTTTCTCAAAGCACACATCTTACAAGCTAGAAAAAACTGAAACTTGAACAGCTTGAACTCAGATCGTGGGTGAAAATGCTGGAAAAGATTTTTGGTTCAATTTGGATTAAATTTGGGACCTCAGCAGTGGAAAATCCTGGTTCTTTTTCCTTAGCTACAGGAGCCAGGCAACTAAGGAGAAAACAATCTATTACTTGTCCTAACACAATATGTTTCAATGGAACAGCAATTTTCTTACTACCTTTTCCTACTTCAAGGTAATAGACAGGTCTTACATTTTCTTCAACTCCCAATTTGAAAGAAGTTTAAAAAATCCTTTTCAGTGTCTTTCAATCAGGCCTCAGTCATCTTGTCATTCAGTTCCTGCTTTATGTTACTTTCTGAAATGCTTTTGTGGTAATGTCTAGAAAGATGTTTTGCTAAGGAGTATTATCAATGGAATTGACAATTCCTCCTTAGATTTGAACACTCATGAATGGTGATACAAGAGAGGCCTGTTTTAGTTTACTTTGTGATTTTAACACAAACTGTTTTCCTGTTGTATATATGTCACAAAATTTCATGCAATGATATCTCTAGCAGTGTCAACCTCACCATTTCATGTTGANACAACTCCCTGGGCAGCTGCTGCAAATGGTCCATTGTTTTTGGGAAATGAATAGAGGGGAGTAGAATACATAGCTTTGATCACCCCCACACAGTGATAACTGGTCCCACCTGCTGAACTAGGACACAAGTCTGCCAACATACACTCTTCTGATTCAGTTTGAATGACTTATACAGTTGAGTCCCTCAAGAATTGATTGGAAGTCCCAATTCTCCCAGTGAGTTGTGATATTTGAATAAATCAGCACTGTGAGTAATTTTAGTGCAAATTGATATAATTTATCTGATGTAACCTGCACTACACTGGAGAACTGCAGAAGCACTCAAGCAGTACTGGGAAAGTAGTGACTTGTGAATGAAGTATTAATTTCACAAATTATTCAAATCTGAATGGAAGATCTCATCTAATTATGTCTTTACTCATCTTCTCAATATAAGGACTTAACATATTTAGAGAAAGAAAAAATAGCATGCTTGCTCTAGGAAAAAAGGAAATAAAAGTTACACATAGAACAGGTTCTATGACATATAAGGTATATATTATGTACCATAATGCTACAAAATTCAAAACTTTTTTACCCCTGAAAATAATTAGGTTCCTGATGAATTTTCTTTTCATAATGAAAAAATGCTACTGAATTGCTTCAAATGATAACCTCAGTGTGGAAAGAACAGAGAGTAATTTTGTCATCGGCAAGGATTGATGAAAGTGGGAGGTATGAAACAACATGTACATTCTGCATTAGTGAACAATGAAAACACCTCAGCAGTTTAAAAAAACACCAAAGGAAGCAAAAAGGTGGGAAGCAACATACAGATTCCAGTGAAGCCATAGAGAAATAGCCTAAAACTTTTGAGGGTAAACTTGCTAAATCAAGTCCAGATTATGATAGCCTACAAACAGTCCAAGTGTAATTTTTGTGGGGAAGCAGTTTTTTGTGTGTGAGCATTTTTAGTCACTCCCCAGAAAGATGTATTTCCATGTCATTTATACTCTTTCAATTGCGTGCTAGTGCTAGTTGAATTACATTGCATTTGTTTCAGGCTTATAGCATATAAATAGGCAGTTCCTGCACAGCAGCTGGTGATCAGTAACTTCATAAGCCAAAACGACATGACTGTGGAGCCACAGTCTGTGAAGACAGAACAGTAAAACAGTAAAGGGAAGGAAAAGCAAAAGAAATAACAAAAGAATTATGCAAGAAAAATAAGGACTTTTATTAACCTCTTCGTTAGCATTTTTTATTCTGTTTACAATAAAGTCATTGACATAGCCACTGACTTCACTAAGATTTACTGGTACATGGATCTGATGAGGACAGACTGATTCCACTATCAGATTAGGGCTCTTAACATGCAGACACTCCTTCAGTTGCTGTTCAGTGGTGTTAGTCACATAAAAGCAACTTTCAAGGACTGAACCACGGATGTGTTATACATTGAGACATTTTGCTTGCTTTAAAGAACATACACCAGTGTTTGTCTTGAATCTGATGGCACAAGAGCTACTGTGAAGGCCACTGGGTGCTTTATAGAAGATATATTATTGTTCTCTTTTAAAGGACTGTGAACTGCCAAAGTCAACTAGAGAAGCTTACCAAAGACCAGTAAGCAGAAAGGGACATGAAAATCTTTTGAATAAAACAGAAGAGCTAACATCTCTCATGAGCTTAGAAAATAACTCACTTAAGTCTTTCAAAGCATTTATAATGTTTGGAAAATTATTTTTTCTGAGCTGTTATATTTTTCCTATTAGATAATACAAGATATGTCATTGAACTACAGCATTTAAAGGTGGGATGTTGGTGGGTTTTTTGTTTGTTTGTTTGTTTTTATTATGTTTTGAGTTGGTTATTTGTGGGGGGAGGGATGGGACTGGAGAGTTGGATTTTTTGGTGGTTTTTTGGTTTGTTTTAAAACCCTGAAAGATTTTGCATTTCAAGAAAGCATTGCTGATTTACAGAGGAACAAAAGAATGGTATTAAGAAAGGTTGAGTTAGTTAATTCTATTTATAGAAAAAGTGAAAGCAAGTATTATTATTTGTTCTTTGTTACTTAGCAGAAAAATATGCAGTTGAGAATGCACTGTTGTGCACAGAGGTACAGGCCAGTTATTTACTTTGGTTTTTTGATATATGAATGGACAGCTGTTGCAAAATAGACCTGTACAAATGATGACAGATTAATTTTGCTGTAGGCCTATTTCCTTCCCAATTGACTATAAAGTGTATCTAGGCAATTTGTTCACGTGTAGATATCTGCAATGAGAGCATCTAAAGTGAACTGGGATTAACATAAAGTATTTCATGGCTGAAGATGTGTATGCACTACTCATTCATTTCATAGAGACATAGTAGCATCAGTAGACACTCAACTGCCTGACCAGAGTATGCTACACAGTCATAGGAAGGAAGGAACCATGGTGGGTCATCTGGTCCAACCTCCCTGCTCAAGCAGGGTTATCCTAGAGCACATTGCACAGAATTGTGTCCAATTGGTTCTTGAATACATCCAGTGAGGAGACTCCACAACCTCTCTGTGCAATCTGTTTCAGTGCACAGTCAACCACACAGTAAAGAAGTTCTTCTTATTATTCAGATGGAAATTTCTGTGCATCGTTTTCTCCCTGTTGACTCTTGTTTATTGCTTGGGACCACAGGGAAGAGTCTGGCTCCATCCAGTCTTTAACAGTAAGACCAGTTATCCCTAGGGCAACCAGTCCCCTGAGCTGATAGACAGGGATACAGAGGAGAATAGACACCCTCTAATCCAGAAGGAAGTAGTTAGTGACCTGCTGTGCCACTTAGACATTCACAAGACTGTGGGCCAGATGGGATTCAACCAAGAGTACTGAGGGAGCCAGTGGAAGAACTCGCGAAGCTGCTCACTATCATTTATCATCAGTCCTGGCCAACCAAAGAGGTCCCAGACAACTTGAGGTTGGCAAATGTAATACCCATCCACAAGAAGGGCCAGAAGGAGGACCCGGGCAACTGCAGGCCTGTCAATCTTGATACCTGGCAACACTATAGAACAGAACATCTTGACTCTAATCACATGGCACATACTGAACCACCAGGGAATCAGACTCAACCAACATGGGTTTAGGAAAGACAGTCCTGCCTGACCAACCTGATCTCCTTTTTTGACCAGGTGGACTACCTAGTGGATGAGGGAAAGGCTGTGGATGTAGTCTATTTGGACTTCAGCAAAACCTTTGATACTGTCTCCCACAACATACTCCTGGAAAAGCTGATAGCCCATGGCTTGGACAGGTGCACTCCTGGCTGGGTTAAAAACTGTCTGGAAGGCCCAGAGAGTGGTGGTAAATAGTACCACATCCAGTTGGTGCTCGGTCACTAGTGGTGTTCCCCAGGGATCAGTGTTGGGCCCAGTGCTGTTCAATGCCTTTATCAATGATCTGGATGAGGGGATCAAGTGTACCCTCAGTAAATTCACAGATGACAACCAATTGGGCAGGAGTGTTGATCTGCTGGAAGGTAGGAAGGTTCTGCAGAGGGATTTGGACAGCCTGGATCGATGGGCCAAGGCCAACGGTATGAGGTTCTATAAGGTGAAGTGCCAGATCCTGCACTTTGGCCACAACAACTCCATGCAGCCCTACAGGCTGGGGGTAGAGTGGTTGGAAAGCTGTTCAGAGGAAAAGGACCTGAGGATGCTGATTGACAGCCAGCTGAACATGAGCCAGCAGTGTGCCCAGGTGGCCAAGAAGGCCAATGGCATCCTGGTCTATATCAGAAATAGCATGGCCAGCAGGACTAGGGAAGTGATTATCCCTCTGTACTCAGCATTGCTGAGGCAGCACGGTGAGTACTGTGTTCAGTTTTGGGCCCCTCACTAGAAGAATGACATTGAGGTGCTGAATTGAGTCCCAAGAAGGGCAATGAAGTTTGGGAAGGGCATAGAAGGTAAGTCCTAGGAGGAGCAGCTGAGAAAGCTGGGCTTGTTTAGCCTGGAGAAAAGGAGGTTCAGGAGTGACCTTGTTGCTCTCTACAGGTACCTGAAAGGAGGAAGCAAGGTGGGGGTCAATCTCCTCGACCAGGCAATTAGTGACAGGACAAGAGAACATAGCCTCAAGCTGCACCACGGCAGATTCAGGCTGAAAATCAGGAAGAATTTCTTCATGGAAGGAGTTGTTAAACATTGGAATAGGCTGCTTAAGGAGGTGGCATAGTCACCATTCCTGGAGGTGTTCAAGAAATCAGTCAGTGTGGTAGTGCCATGGTCTAATTGACAAGATGGTGATCAGACAAAGGATGGGCTCAATGACCTCAGAGGTCTTTTCTGACCTAAATGATTCTGTGATTCTGCAAATCTCTTGGCACCCTCCCTTCAGGTACTTACATACATTGATGAGGTTCCCATTCAATCATCTTTTCTCAGGACTGAACAGGCACGGATCTCTCAACCTGTCTTTGTAAGAGAGGTGCTCCAGGCCCTTAATCATCTTTGCTGCCTTCCACTGGACCCACTCCAGGAGCTCCATGCTGTCTTGTGCTGAGGAGTCCAGAATTAGATGCAACACTCCAGAGGCAACCTCACCAGGAATGAGTAGAGGGGCAGGATCATCTCTCAATCTACTGGCAACTGTCTTCCTAATACACCCCAGGATACCATTGGCCTTCCTGATCACAAGGACACACTTGGTTCATGGGCACCTTGTTGTCCACCAGGACCCCCATGTCCTTCAACATAGAGCTGCTTTCCAGCAGATCAGTCCCCAACCTACCCTGGTGCATGGGGTTATTCTTCCACATGTGCAGGACCCTGTATTTGTCTTTCTTGAACTTCAAAGAGTTCTGCCCATCTCTCCAGCCCATCAAGGACCTTCTGAAGAGCTGCACATACTGTGGGGTATCAGCCACTTCAGCTTTGTGTCATTAGCAAACTTGCTGAGGAGGCACTATGTCGCTTCATCCAGGTCATTGATGGATAAGTTAAAAAATACTGGGTCAAGTATTAAACCTTGGGGGACACCACTAGTGGCAGGCTTTTAATTAGACCCTGTGCTACTGGTTACAATCCTCTGGGATCTGCCATGCAGCCAGTTCTCAA
>VWZF01007088.1:0-12669 GCA_013396755.1 Sclerurus mexicanus | reverse complement strand
TGAAAATAGACTAGAACATTTCAACTTTTGTTTACACTTGTAATCCCATTCTCATTCGAAGCACTCATAGACATGCTGATGGAAAGCCTGTTGAAATCCTCAGAAAGATTTCCTTTGACACCAGTGATAGCTGGATCAGGACATAAGTTCCCCAGACTGCCTGGGTTTCATTCTCTTTCTTCTCCTGAGAAAAGGAAAAATATTTTTGAATTTGTTTTTTGGNTCACTTCTGCTTGCAAAGGGGGGTTTCTTCTCCCTTGCTCTCCTAAAGCAGGGAGCAGGTTTTCCCCTCCCTTGCTGTCCCAGGCTGGACCTGGAGAACCTCGAGTCCTACTCGAAGGAAGACAAGACCAGTAATGGGAACTGAGTACCAGCATGAGCTGCTGGAGGGTGGCTGAGCACAGCAAAGGAGCAGCTGCAAAAGGGAGTTTCTCCCTTGTTTATGGTGGGTTGGGAGGTGAGCTGACTTGGGCCCAGTTGTTGCAAGAGTCAGTGTCCCAGCTTGTGGGTGAAACGGTCTTTCACCTGGGAGGGGCAGGTTGTTGTCCCTTGTTTGCTTCGGTAAAGACATGGCAGAGTGGCTCAGGGGTTGGTTGGGTACATGTACAGCCAGAATGAGAGGGATGCCTCTCGGATTAAATTACTCTGCATGTTTTGAAGTGGTGGTTCTTGAAAAAAGAGCTCACATGGTATTCCTGAGGCCATGAGTTCAATCCTAGCACTGTTTTCTTTTATCTGTTACCTGTCAACACGGGTTGTACTTTTATACTCTTTGAATACATTTTTATACTTTATATAGTCTTTTTATACTCCTTTATACTCTGTACCCCAAAAACCCTGTAAGTAAAAGAACTCTTCTCTACTTTACCCAAATAAAGTCTTGGAAAGTTTTTTCCTTCCCCTTATGGCAACAGCAGACAAGAGAATTCCAGTGCATTTGAGGTCTAATGCTAATTAAGATAGTACCAAAGAAGACAAATTTTCTGACCTGCAGTTCTATTGATACACTTCCTTCAAATCCCAGAATATAACTGCCCTTTCCAAGTTCATTTGGACTTTCTCAATGAATTCTCAAAAATAGTTGCTAAATGTTCCTGTTAGACACTAGATCAGTTATTTGGTCAGAACCACTTTGGAGGATGGATGGGGGGGAAGGGATGGGTCGAATCTCATGGAGGAAGGGTGGCATCATATCCCTCATGGCAGGCCCCTGGAACCCACATGGGGAAGCCTTGGAGTAGCTATCCGTCTCAAACAGCCCAGGAAAACTATAACACACCACACCTCCTGGAACCCCTAACCCAGCCTCGTATTGGCAGGGACAGTAAGAACACTGCCCCCGCCCTGGTCTGGAACCCCAGCGTGCCTAGTAGATCAGAGGCCCTGCCTGGGGAGGTTTGCCATAGACACCAGAGCAGATAAAACCAGAGGCATATGTTTGGCATGTGTCACAGTCCTGCCATCTGGACGTGTGAGAGCTGATCTTCCACAAGGTTCCAATGGTAGCTATATGTTCTGTCTCTCCTTTATCCTTCTCTCTTCTTGCTCCCTCTGCCTCTCTTTGCTCCTTTCTTGATGCTTTGAGTGGCTTGGAGCTGGAGGGATTGGATTCTGACTTGTGTTGTGGAATAGTATGTGTTGGGTTGGTATTGTAGTGGAGCAATTTGTCTAGCTTGTGTAGTGCCCTTTATGAATCTCTGCCAAGTTCCCTTACTTTCTCCCCTAAATTAATAAAGAAACCCCTTGGGAACAAGTCCATGGCTTATTCTCTTGACTCTGTCCTGTGGTATTAAAGAATCCTGTATATATATTTTAATGTAAAATTCCTGGCTGAGCCCGTGAGCTTGCAGCTCCTGGTGCTGGAGTGTTACAATCTGGAGCACAGATAGTGTTCTCTTGTATCCTCCCAGTAGGGGACTGGGACTCAGGTAGAATGAGATGAGTGGATAGGGTGAATAACTGGCTGCGAGACTGGTGCCATGCTCAGGGCTTTAGGTTCTATGATCTGGGATGTGCCTTCGAAAGACTGTACATGTTGACAGCAGATGGGGTGCAGCTGAGCAAGTGGGGTGTGAGTGTTCTGGGGAGAAAGCTGGCAGGACTTATTTGCAGGACTTTAAAATAGATTTGGTGGGGGAAGGGGATGCTCTACTGGGCATCAGTAAGGAACCAGGAAACAACAGCACTTTAGGGAACAGCAGGGTAAATGTAAATGTAAATCATCTCAAAGGATTTAGAGAGGGCTCCTCACAAAAGATGAAGAGGTCGACAGCCCAGAGGAAGTGCCTCTACAACAATGCACACAGCACGGGTAACAAGCAAGAGGAGTTGGAAACCATGGTGCAATTAGAAAACTATGACCTAATTGCTATCACAGAAACATGGTAGGACAAGTTACACAACAGGAACAATGCAATTGAGGGCTATAAGCTTTTCTGAAAAGACGGGCTAGGAAGGAGGGGTGAGTGTGTTGAACTCTATGTTCAGGAAGGAATAGATTGTGGAGAGCTACCTCTGAGTAACAGCCATGAACAGGTTGAGAGCCTGTGGGTAAAACTCGAGGGCAGGATCAACAAAGGACACCTGGTGGTGGGGGTCTACTATTGGCTGCCTGATGAGGGGGAGCCTGTTGATGAAGCCTTCTTGCTTCAGATACAGAAA
Organism: Sclerurus mexicanus; assembly: GCA_013396755.1. NCBI lineage: Eukaryota > Metazoa > Chordata > Aves > Passeriformes > Furnariidae > Sclerurus > Sclerurus mexicanus. The sequence goes on along the minus strand of VWZF01007088.1, from coordinate 10,008 downwards.
GTATCACACTTGCAGGCTCTCATCCTGATGGGAGATTTCAACCATCCAGACATGCGCTGGGAAAGCAATACAGCTGGCTATAAGCAATCCAGGAGACTCCTGGAGTGTGTAGAGGACAATTTCCTGGTCCAGGTATTAGACAAACTAACCAGAGGTGAGGCGTTACTGGACCTGGTGCTCAGCAGTGCAGATGAGCTCATTAAAGGAGTGGTAGCCTGAGCTGTAGCGACCATGCCCTGGTTGAGTGTGTGATCTCAAGGAGTGTGAGCCTGGAGAGGAGCAAAGTCAAGACCCTGAACTCTGCAAGAGTGAACTTCCAACTGTTTAAGGAGTTGGTGAATGAGATCTCCTGGGTAACTGTCCTTAAGGACAGAGGGGCTGACCAGAGCTGGCAACTCTTTAGGGCCACTTTTCTTGGAGTGCAAGAGCTCTTTATGTATGTAGGAAATTGAACAAGGCAGTCCAGAAATCAGCATGGTTGAGCAAGGATCTGCTCCTCAAACTGAGAAGGAAATGCAGTCAGGGACATGTGACCTGGGGAGAGTACAGGGATATGGTTCAGATATGTAGGGATCGGGTCAGGAAAGCCAAGGCAAANAAATCAGCATGGTTGAGCAAGGATCTGCTCCTCAAACTGAGAAGGAAATGCAGTCAGGGACATGTGACCTGGGGAGAGTACAGGGATATGGTTCAGATATGTAGGGATGGGGTCAGGAAAGCCAAGGCAAAGATGGAACAGGACTTGGCAAGGTACATGAAGAATAACAAGAAGCCATTCTATAAGTACATAGGTCAGAAAAGAAAGGCCAAGGATAGTGTACCTGCCCTGGTAAGCAAGAAAGGTAAACTGGTGGCGACTGATATGGAGAAGGATGAGGTGCTCAAGGAGTTCTTTGCCTCAGTTTTCACTGGCAGTCAGGCTTCCCACTTCTCTCAAGTCCCTAATGCTCTGAGTGGGTGTGGGGGGAGTGAAGTCCGTTCCCCTATAAGTGAAGAGCAGATTCAGGATCACTTGATGAAGCTGAATAGTCACAGTTCTATGGGACCTGATGACATGCATCCCAGGGTCCTGAGAGAACGGGTAGATGTTGTTGTCAAGCCACTCTCCATCATATTTGAAAAGTCATGGCAGTCAGTCAAAGTCCCTGGTGACTGGAAAAAGGGAAACATTGTATCCATCTTTAAAAAGGGGAGAAAAGAAGATCTGGGGGACTACAGACTGGTGAGCCTCACCTCTGTGCCTGGGAAGATCATGGAGCAGATCCTCCTAGAAGATATGCTAAGGCACATAAAAGACAAGTAGGTGATTAAAGTCAGCCAACATGGCTTTACTAAGAGCAAATTGTGCCTGACCAATCTGGTGGCCTTCTATGATGGAGTGATGGCAACAGTCAACAAGAGAAGACTGACAGATGTTATCTATCTAGATTTCTGTAAGGCCTTCAATATTGTCCCACATGACATCCTTATCTGCAAATTGGAGAGACGTGGATTTGATTGATGGACTATTCAGTGAATAAGGAATTGGATGGATGGATGGATGGATGGATTCAGCCAGAGACTTGTGGTCAGTAGCTCTATGTCTAGGAGTGGTGTCCCTCAGGGCTCTGTCTTGAGACCAGTACTCTTCAATATCTTCATCAATGACATAGACAATGAGATCGAGTGCACCCTCAAAAGCTTTTCAGAAGACACAAAGATGAGCGGTGCAGATGACATAACAGAAGGAAGGGATGCCATCCAGATAGACCTGGAGAAACTTGAGAAGTGGGCCCACGAGAACCTCATGAAGTTCAACAAGGCCAAGTGAAAGGTGCTGCACCTGGGTCAGGGCAATCCCAGATATGAATACAGACTGGGAGATGAACTCATTGAGAGTAACCCTATGGAGAAGGACTTGGGGGTTCTTGTGGATGAAAAGCTGTACAGGAGCCAACAGTGTGTGCTCACAGCCTGTTATGATCTGATGAAAATAATGTTATGATCCAATTATTAGAGATGTCTCTGCTTGAATTAAGATGCAAAAGAGACCATATGCCAAAGTCAGTAATATTCTATTTAACAGTAAATGTGAGGTAGAGAGATAGAAAGAAATAGAAAAGGGAGGGGGGAGAAAGAGAGATTAAGCAGAAGATATTTATCACCTGTGGATCCAGCGGCATCCCATTGGTTCCCTCACAGCTGTTACTCCTTCACCCTGGGCTTCTCATTGGTGGGTGTCCCGAGATCATTCAAAACTTTTCACTATTTATACATTTTAGCAAACAAAGGACTTAATGCTTATTGGCTACACAGTTCTCTTATTCTATTAGTTAAATGATTCCCTTGCTTCCAATGCTAATCAGTCCCATGCTCACTCTTTCTCTTCTTTTGAGTCAGTGGGCTTCTTTGAGTCAGTGGGTGGTTGTATATGATCTCCCTCACCAGAATCATCTTCCACCTAGTCGGAGCTAACCTCAGCACAGTTGCTGAGTTGGCTTTCCTTGTGGATTCTTTTCAGTGATACATACTTCTCCCCCTAGGCCTAAGATAACACTCAGACAACAGTACCACCTTTATCTTATCTNTCAGCCAGAGACTTGTGGTCAGTAGCTCTATGTCTAGGAGTGGTGTCCCTCAGGGCTCTGTCTTGAGACCAGTACTCTTCAATATCTTCATCAATGACATAGACAATGAGATCGAGTGCACCCTCAAAAGCTTTTCAGAAGACACAAAGATGAGCGGTGCAGATGACATAACAGAAGGAAGGGATGCCATCCAGATAGACCTGGAGAAACTTGAGAAGTGGGCCCACGAGAACCTCATGAAGTTCAACAAGGCCAAGTGAAAGGTGCTGCACCTGGGTCAGGGCAATCCCAGATATGAATACAGACTGGGAGATGAACTCATTGAGAGTAACCCTATGGAGAAGGACTTGGGGGTTCTTGTGGATGAAAAGCTGTACAGGAGCCAACAGTGTGTGCTCACAGCCTGTTATGATCTGATGAAAATAATGTTATGATCCAATTATTAGAGATGTCTCTGCTTGAATTAAGATGCAAAAGAGACCATATGCCAAAGTCAGTAATATTCTATTTAACAGTAAATGTGAGGTAGAGAGATAGAAAGAAATAGAAAAGGGAGGGGGGAGAAAGAGAGATTAAGCAGAAGATATTTATCACCTGTGGATCCAGCGGCATCCCATTGGTTCCCTCACAGCTGTTACTCCTTCACCCTGGGCTTCTCATTGGTGGGTGTCCCGAGATCATTCAAAACTTTTCACTATTTATACATTTTAGCAAACAAAGGACTTAATGCTTATTGGCTACACAGTTCTCTTATTCTATTAGTTAAATGATTCCCTTGCTTCCAATGCTAATCAGTCCCATGCTCACTCTTTCTCTTCTTTTGAGTCAGTGGGCTTCTTTGAGTCAGTGGGTGGTTGTATATGATCTCCCTCACCAGAATCATCTTCCACCTAGTCGGAGCTAACCTCAGCACAGTTGCTGAGTTGGCTTTCCTTGTGGATTCTTTTCAGTGATACATACTTCTCCCCCTAGGCCTAAGATAACACTCAGACAACAGTACCACCTTTATCTTATCTCAAGTTCCCATCAGGTGGCTTAACTTACAGTCCAAGTTACAGGAATCCACAGAGGCACATGAGGGAGGGATGGTGGGGGGCGGATTTGGTGGTCACAGACAAGCAGTTGCTTCTTTAAGCAGTTTGTCACAGTGGGAAAAGTCCTTCAGTGGTCACAGATGCCATTTGTCCCATAACTTGGGGTGATATCGGCAATATGTGTATGAGCAGTTGCCACTCCACAGTTTGCCACAGTGGGACCCCTTGTGGAAACTGAAGTGGAAATTGTTTGATTTATATGCTGAGTGTGCCCCACCAACCAGTCTGTGGGGGAATTCATCATGTGGAAAAGATGTAGATAGCCTTTTCTGAACTGAGGGTTATTCTTTGTTGAACTCCTTCAGCTCCTGGCATGCTGACACCAACTCAGAATACATCAGAGTTGCATTGCAGATACTCCAATATCAACCTCCTAAACCAGTAGATAATATTGTATTGGATCATTTTTACTTTACAACTAGTGTCGTCATCTGTACCTATAAAAGTTGCATATCAACACTTAAGCTCAGGATTGTCTGTGCCTCACATGACTTGCAAAGTGGCAAAGGACTTGGTTTGTTGAGTAGATTTGCTTGGGAAAAGCGAGTTGGGGTTTGTATATATGAGTGTGTATGTGTATGAGAAGATATATCTAGTTTTCTTGATACCTATTTCTATAATCATTCCAAGCATGCAATTGAGGGTATCTTAATGCAGTCCAACACAAAGCAGCTAAATTAAGGTCATAGAGAAGGGCATTTCATAATTTTGCCAGGCTTAACTTTGCAAGCTCAATGATCTTCTAATTTGCTATTGTATGACATTTACTGAACAAAAATAAAAATAATACAAAACAAGTGTTCCGATCCTCACCGAAACAATATCAGGCCAGGAGACCTCCACTCCAGACATCCTTCAGTTGTTCAAGCCAGGTGCAAGATAAGGAAGAGGCCCAGCTCATGTTTCTCAACAAGCCTCATCAATGCTTCACCATCTTAAAGCAACACTGTAGAATTCTGACCATTTTTCACAAGAGTTTACAAAGTGCCTAATTCCTTTTGAAGAGGACCAAGAGCTTTGAGTAAATTTCACACATGTGAAGACATCCAGAATAAGCCATTTTAATTCTCCACATACAGTTATATGATATTCCTTTGGCCCATATTTGGTATATGACTGAATTTCATTCTTAAAAAATTCTCAAGACACAGCAAATAATAGCTAACAACAAATGCATCCTATTTACACTAACAAATGAAGAGATCATTCATCTCTGGGAGCTCACGTATATGGACTATTTAAATTGTCTTCACTTGATATTATAAGAAATACCATTCCTAATTTGTTTGTCATTTTATTATTTTATTTCTAAATAAATGAATTCTGAAAATAGAACTTGCTATCAAAAATCTTATCTGTCAATGAAGAGAGAATGAAAAAAGCTTCCTATGTACATTGCAAATTCAAATCTAAATGTGCCATTAGGTTATGAACAAGTTGTTAATGTTGTCCTTGAAAGGGACTTTGTGCTGAAGACACATAAAATGTTGCATTGCAGTCTCTATGGAGAAATGTATCATTTACATATTCATATTCAAATAAAATAAAGGATAATAAAATGCTTTCAAATATCTTTGGTAGAAAATATGGAAAATACTTTCTTCAAATAGTTTAGAAAAATGTGCATGCAGAAGGATCTGGTGATAAATCATGTGAAGTGAGAGGATTGTGGAGTCATTAATCTTAGGGGTCCTAAGTGTAACTGGATCCTTGTTTTCTCTCTGACCTCGATTCATAAAGTATGAAGTTGCCTTTTCTTTGTTATGGCTGGCAACTAAAAAATCAACTTTTAGCACTTCAATTTCCCTTCTCTGAAGCAAGAGATGATATTGTATACCTCACACAGCAGAGCTGGGAGTTTTATTACACTTAAGTGTATGAGACTCTCATATTTGAAAATAGTGGGAATAATAATGTATTTAGAAAGGGTTTTTTAGGTGTTGAAATACATTACAGAGAGGGAAGACATGCCAGTTTTGGTGCACTGTGTGAAAAAACATGATGCCTCTACCTTCCACTGATGAGGATTCCTTTATACTGACCCTTGCAAATCTGTCATAACTAAACTGGATAAACTGCTAGATTAGCAGTTCTAGATCTTTTCTTTTTTTTTTTTCTTTCTTTTTTTTTTCTTTCTTCTTTCTTTCTTTCTTTCTTTCTTTCTTTCTTTCTTTCTTTCTTTCTTTCTTTCTTTCTTTCTTTCTTTCTTTCTCTCTTTCTTTCTCTCTTTCTTTCTTTTTCTCTCTTTCTTTCTTTTTCTCTCTTTCTTTTCCCTGATATCCTGACAGCCAGAGCCAAAGCTTTTGGAAATAAAATGTGAAGTCTTTTTGAAATACAAGCAGTATCCCCAAATTATGGACAGATCCCTAAATTAATTGTCAGATGGAGCAGATTTATTTGCAGGTCTATTTGCCCATATAAAGTAGAAACATTATTTTTCTTTTGATATAATAATGATAACATGGATAAAATATTTCTTGCAGAGGTCCCACTATCTTTTTTTCCTCCTTTGTTTCTGACTTTTACTTTGTAGCACTGAACTGAATTTGTAGATTTCAACTAAAGTAAGTTATTAGTTGGAAATTTACAAGCTATAGATGTTCCAAACAAAAAATATTGCAGTGCTGAAAAACCTGTGATATTTTGAAAAGAAGATAAAATATTTGTTATGACTGATGCAGTATAATTGATCCTGCTGCATTTAAGTCAATTAGGATCTCAATTTTTTTCAGGGAACATTGGATGATTACTACTGGACATGTAAGTGAAGTGTGCTGGATTCTGAAATTTTCATTCCAGACCTCTTTTCAGCAAATCTTCCCAGGATTCAGTGGATGATAAGAGACATAACAATTCTACCTTTGGTCTTTCATTTAATTGTTGGGCACAAAGTATTTATAAATGTGGTGGTTTAGTTTTCTTGGGTTTGGTTTAGGCCTTCCCTCGTAACAGGGTTATAACTAAGGAAGTGTTCTACACCATTCCTTTGCGTAATCAGGTGTATATGAGGAGGAAGGTTTCCTCCCTCTCTCTTCCTTTCCTATGCTTGGGAAGGCAGCAGGTTTCGGTGTGTTGGCTTAGCTCTTATCTCTGTGAGCTGAGGCCTAGCTGAGAGCTGTTGTCCCAGTTGTGTGGAGGTTGGAGATTTCTGCTGTTTCCTTGAGGGAAGTTCGGTGAGGATTTTGTTGTGTTACTTTATTGAGCTTTTCCCTGAGTTTTTGAGTGTGTATGTATCTGTTTTGTTTTGGTTTTGCCCATTTTTGTCCCTCTTCCCTTTCCCTTTTCCCCCATTTTCCTTTTGGGGTTGTTTGGGATTCTTGTTCTATATATACATAGTGTTTAATTGTATATAACTGTAATATATGTGAATATATATATACTTTTACTACAATTTTCTTTTGGCACTTTTTTTCTCTTTCGGGGGGGGGGTAATCTGTGTGGTCAACAGCTGGGTTTGGCAGGGAGCCAACCCAAACCTCCACAATAAAGCTGATGAAAAGATATGAAGCATTCAGCAGTGGTGTATTTCAGTCTGTGAACTTTCCATGCTGATATTCATCTGGGATAATCTTCAGACCTGAAAGTACAGGTTAAAGATCCACTTTCTGATGCTGTCTGTAAAAAGTGATATTTTGTGTGCATCAGCATCAAAAAGGATATATATTCCGCCATCACCTCTGAAAACTTATGAGAAATATATATCCACTACAATAAGAAATACAGTATGGAAATTATTATTGAGGAATTTTTAAAAAGACCCAAAACAAAAAGCAAACAAAAAAGAAAGATCAGGTGACTTGGCTTCCATCTTTTGCTTTCACAAAACAATGAACTAAAGAAAAGATAATTTTGCCTCTCAGTAGGAAACAACCATTTTGTCCAATAACAAAATGATGTTTTTACTAGACAAAATGGAAGTATGGAAAGGATTAAAGTGGCTTAAAAATCCATTTAAAAAAGTTTTAAAAAAAGTCTGGGCATAATTTCTACATAAATATTGCTTACACATACCAATACAATATAATAAAAAGTAATTTTTTAATATATTTGTGAAACCAGTCAAGGTTGGGTTTTTTTGAAAAATCATGTATTTCTCCATTTTTCTTACATTTAACAGACAGACACACAAAATTCCTGTTGTTAATTTTTCATAGGTTAATTCTGATTTAACTGACTGTATGGAGAAGTCATAAATATTAATTAGTCTCATCACTGTTAGAGACTTTGTTGATATAAATGATTGGCATGCTAATTTTTCTACACTTTGCTAACTTGTGACATTGGCTATGACTGTTGTTACCCTCTTCCATCTCTTGCCGATATTGTCTCAAATAGAAATGTATGTTTTTAGGAATGGGGGTTGTCTATCCCTTTGTGCTCATATTTTTCTGACAGAAGATTCCTTTAAACCAGATAAGACTGTGTTGAGAACCTACAGCAGCTCAATCTGTATTATGTTTTCTGGTTGTGCAAAATGCCAATATTTCAGTCCTGAGGGTTAAAAATGAATCTCTCTGTCTTTTTGTCAGAAATTTTCCTATCTCCATAATATTGAAATGAAAATATTTTTTATAAAATAATTGAATAAAAGAGAAAATACACGTTTTCATTCTTTCCTTTTATGTGTAAAAATGAATAACTGAAATCACTTTCGAATTTTCATTTCATCAAAATTCACTGGTTGTAGTGGCAATAAATGTCTTTGGTGTAATTTTTTTCAAAATTACTGCTACTACTAAACCCTAAAATGAGCTAAAATCCTGTAAGAATGCATTAGAGAAGAAAACAGATTTCTTAGAAAAAGTTATCTTTTTGGTTAAGAAGCATTAAGGATTCAAAGACTGAAAATTGCAATCACATACCATTTTCACTTGATTAGTCATGGTACGTGCAATAGATTAGTCACAAAGAATGACAAATACAAGTGGAAAGAATGAAATAGAATTTGGATCAGATTCATGAGTTATTGTATAAACAACATTATACTACTACATTAATATTGAAGGGTAGCAAAGAGTTTGAGAGTTTGGGGAAATATCTGTTGTCCTTTCCGGTTGTTCTGTGATTTGCTTTATTTTAATTTTTGCTAGTATTTAACTATCTCTGTTAATTAATTTGATAAGATCAGCTTCAAGAAATATATCTGTGGTACAGATGAGGGTGTTTATTCCAAATCTGGAATCTTGTTTTTTGGTCTAGAAGAGGTCAGGAAGTTTTTCCTTTCCAAGTTGGGATTTTGAAAGAACTATTTCAGAGAATGTCTAAATAGAGGATGTCTAATTATTAATTTAAATGCTACATAGTTCACAAAATAGTGGCTAAGGAGATTGTTTTGCTATAGTTACTAAACATTTGTAAGAAAGGCTAACAAAAAAAAGTTATTGACATTTAAGTTAATGTAAAACTAAATTCTACAATTTCACATAATTAATGCATTTATAATTGCTTTGTGAAGGATCAAAATTTGGTTTCTCCATTTTGATGAAGGAAAATGGAAACATGGAAAGAGAGTTTGCTGATATAAGTCTTCTCTTGGGTTATGATGTTAATTGCCTGTTATTTCAACAAGGACATATTTTGCTCTGTTGTAATTTATTGAGTTCCATCTTAATGTCTTTGGAAGGCTCTACCTAAACTTTTATTACTCTAAAGGTTTCAGAAAAACCTTATGATTTCCCATATAAGACTTTTCTCATTTAATCTTGTAAAACATGATCTCCGTTCCCCTGCTGAAGGTGTAGTCTAAGTCTTTGTCTTCTGACACTTCTAAACTCCTCCTTATAGCAGATATTTTCATTGATATTATACAATGTTATCATACATCTATATTTTACCCAATTTCCACTGATCAGGTTTTCAAGAGCACACAATATGTTCTTCACAGTATTCCCACTTCCATTTACATTTGTATCTCCTTCCCATGTTGTGCCTCTGTGGTAGTGGACCTAATGGAAGAAGATAGCCAAGATGCCCTAAAAACTGAAGTTTTCAGTGTATTATAAAATGGATTCCCTGTTGTTTTTTCCCTGAATCATCCTTCTTCTTCCCAAAAACCCTTTGAAGCTCTTTATTTCCCTAACTTGGTATGCAGGAATTCATCCTTGGAAGGCTATGTGAAATCCCCCCATTGGTCCCTTAGTTAACCCTTTCCCCATTGGTTGTAAAACCCTTAAATACCCGTGACCATGTGAATAAACTCTCTCTGCACCCTCTTCGGTGGTCTCTGTGTGTCTCCTTCCTGGGGCATTTCAGGGACTGCATGGAGGAGGGGGGACAAGGGGGAGCATTCCCCTCGACTGCCACAAATGGTGTCCCTGGTGTGAGGAATTGACCGATCTCTTCTATGA
>VWZF01007085.1:231-24360 GCA_013396755.1 Sclerurus mexicanus | reverse complement strand
TCTGCACCAGTGTTGGGTCTCTCGCATGGGAGACAGTCTTCCAAGAACTTCTCCAGTGTGAGCCTTCCCACAGGATGCNCTTCTCCAGTGTGAGCCTTCCCACAGGATGCAGTTCTTCACAAACTCCTGCAGCATGGATCTCCCACGGGTTCACAAGTCCTGCCAGCAAACTTGATCCAGTGTTAGCTTCCCAGGGGGTCACAGCCTCCTTTAGGTGCTGCTAAGCACCATCGGCTCCAGCATGGGGTTCTCCACAAGCTGCAGGTAGTTCTCTGCTCCACTGTGGACTCCCATGGGCTGCAGGGAGATAGCCCACCTCACCATGGTCTTCACAGCGGGCTGCAGGGGCATCTCTGCTCTGTTGCAGGGAACACCTCCTCCCACTCCTTATCCACTGGCCTTGGTGTCTGCAGTCCTGTTTCTACCACATACTCTTACTCCTCTCTTCATCTGCAATTGCTGTTGCCCAGTTGCCTCCCCTCTTCTGCTTAAATACCCAGAGGTACTACCACTATTGCTGGTGGGCTCAGCCTTGGCCAGTGGTGGATTTGTCTTGTAGCTGGCTGGCACTGGCTCTATGGGATACAGAGGAAGCTTTTACTATCTTCTCACAGAAGCTGCCTCTGTAGTTCCCCCACTAACAAAACCTTTTCATGCAAACCCAGTAAAGTGGTACAGATTTATCTGGTGAACATGTGCCTTTCTGGACATCAAAAAAGTCTCAAAAGCAAAGTCCAACAAGGCTGTAATGCTTCTATATTGAGTTCATGCTTCCTAGGTATTTTGAGGGGTGTAAATGTATCTTGCAAAAAAAGGTATCTTGAGCATTCCTAAGAGAGAAAGACTTTCCTAATATTCCACAACAATGGCAAGTTAACCTCCCTTTTGTGGTACTATGTGGCCCATTTTCATTCTTTCACAACTGCTACTGACTCCTGGGCTCCCATGGTGCTCTCACAGCTATGACCTGATCTCACAGAGGCTAAGTCAAGATTCTGCTTCTGCAGTCTACCACATGTGGAGAGTGTCTCCAATTTTCAGATGACATAAACATTGTGGCTTTCAATGCAGCGTTCTTAGGACTGATTTGCTAGTAAAAGTAGCTGTGCCACTATAATGAACAGGGGTGCATCAAGAGGTCACGAAGACCTTCCTTGTGCAAAGTACCCAGGTAGCTGTTCAACAGTGGAAAAGGAGTACCTGAGCAAAAAGGATTTGCTGTCAACATGAACTATACCATATATCCAGGGCAAAAATAACTCTATTGAATTATTCTGAATATTCCCGTGTAAACTCAGAGTAGTTTAATATCTATACAAACAGAAGGGACAACTGCCTTCATCCCCAAGTGCTCCACGGTATTAGGCACAGTCCTGGGAGGAAGGCTGGAGCACTGGATAGTAAGTACCAAGAGTGGGAGCTATAGATCTGAGCTCAAATCCTTACAACCTTTGCAAGTCAGGGGGACTTTGGTCTTGCTGGGGCATTGTAAAGGACTTGTCAGCACGGGACACTGAAGTAAAACAGTCCAAGTTAAACAAAAGGTGTACATTTCCCTTGCAGTAGTTGAACTGCCAAGAGCATAGTGAGGGCATTCTCTTTCAGAGCTGAAAGGGTCACAATTACACTGAGTTTAATTGACTTAGGACAAGAATTGAGTTAAACGAATTAATGCCCAATTAAACTAAATTGAGGTCATAGGGCTTTAGAGGAATTTAACAAATCCCTTTTCAAAGTTATTTTGAATTAATTTCCTCAAATGTTCCTCTGCCAACAAAGAACAAATGTTTCTCTGCAAAGGGACATTAATTCATTTAATATTATGGGATTAACATAAAGAGAAAGGATGATTTGTGGTTCACTCCCTGTGCATGAGCCATTCTCATGCTGGCCTAAGTATACTCATTTAATCTAATCTGCTCTGGAGGAAGCGTTGCTGTAGAGTGGACCATCAGGGGTAGCTGTTCCAGAACAAATCTTGGTATATGAAAATGCTGAGTGCTGCATAAAAATCCAGTCCAAACTGCCAGTCCAAATTTAATTCCTTAATGTGTTGAATGGCAGTCCTTTGTTACCTCTGCAACTCAATAGCACAGAAAACTGATATCTGCTTCTTCCGGCCACACCATTACCTAGTCTTTTTTTTTTTTTTTTAATTTTTTTAGAGTGCTCAGACTTGAAAGTGATAAGAGGAAAAAAAAAGTAAGGCAGTGATTTAAATTCCAAAGCAGTACGAGGAATGTATTTCAGGCTATGATATATGTAATTAAAAAATCTATAAATACATCAGGCTGATGCTGGCAAAATCAAGGCCAGATTTACTTCTATTACTAGTAATCTTTTGAGTGGTTTTGCTCTTTCTTCCCAATCCTGCACCCCCATCCCCTGCGACAGAAAATTGCACATTCCTTTTAATGCAATTACAGCTGCAAATACCACCACGTGTGTAATTTTAGTAACACTAACTCTTTAAATTAAATTCAGAATAGTAAACTAAACAAACTGAATGAAAAATCGCACAGCTAGATATGACCATGAAGGTGAAGAGAGAGAGATGGACATATTCTGCTTGCTTAGGAGCAGAGAGACGTTTTCAGACCAATTTCTTCAGAAAATGAAGGTTATGCAGTAAGAGTATGTGTGCCCCAGCAGTCTAAATATATTTTGAATATATTGACCAGTTACAACCCATTTTGACAGAGGAGGAGACATCTCAGTGATAACTGCATTCTCCAGTCCTAGGAGGGGGATGGAGAAGTCTCTGCTCACTCTCCTGCTGAGGACAGCGCTCATGTAAGGTGTAACTGAACACACAGAGGAGACACACTGAAAAATGTCCTTCGTTCTTTCCAGTGCTCAAGGAATGGCTTGGTTTTCCAGGAGCAGACAATCAGATGTCCCCAGATGTGCCCAGGTTGTGGGACGATGCAGAATTATGGTCTGTCAGGGAGGGTTTTTAGTCAGTCTCCACTTCACCACCATGGAGGATATCAGCTCTTTTCCTGGCCCAGCTCATTCCAATTCTTGCTTCTTCCACCCTGGTAAAAAGGAGGTTGGCCAGGGAACCAAGATGCTTGGCATCTGCAGAAAATTTGCATTTTACTGTCCCCAGGGGAGAAAATTATTCTTCGCCCTTAGAGCCTCAAAACACAGTGCTGTGGTGGCAACACTTTGGGATGGGACAATGGGGTGGGAGCTCTGCACAGCACGATGAGGGGAAGGGATGCTGTGGAGAGCCTACAGGGATGTGGAAGGTATATGAGCATTTAGAAACCAATACCCCATTGCAAGGAGGTGTGCAGCTTGCCCACTGTCAGCTACATCACTCAGTTGGCTGCAAACACCAATCCATCCCTCCAGCCTGCCATGTATGCCCAGGGTGAGCTGCTGAGTGTATTGTGAACTCCTCAAGCTCTGTGCAAAGTGCCAGAGACTGAAGGCTATGAGCAACACTGATTTGCACAGAAGTGCTGTTTCATGCTGGAGCTTTTCTGCCCCTTTTTGGCTTTTGTTCAGCTGATAAATTATTTAGTAAACAACTTGCTGTCTTAAGAAAACTGCTTTGACTGCATGTGTCCACTAAGATGCTCTGGTGACATTCAAGAACAAAAGCAATTGAGACAGGGAGAAATACCAGAATAGGCTCTTAGTAAGTCTAGGAATATGCACAGTGCAGGCCTTGCATTGAGATCAGAACATTGCACAATGAATAAATTGTGGCTGACATTTGATCAGTGACTCATTTTCCAAGTATTTGGAGAGGAAGTATTGATCCCAGTGTGCTGGAAAACCCCAAAAGCTTTGATAAAATAATGCCTATTTTAATGTAGCCTTTTGGAGGGTGGGATGGGGGAGGAAATGAAGAAAAAGCCACTTAGTATCTTTTTGTTATGGATAATGGGAGATTCTTGACATTCATTCTGGACTATCATCCAAAGTTTGAAAATATTTTCCTCTTTTTCTCTCTTTCTTTTTCCTATAGGAAAGGAAAACGATCAGACTACAGTGTTATTATCTGTTTTTTTATTTGACAGTGACATTATAGCTTGAAATTTACTTGTATGTAAATAGATTTGGAGCAGATGACAGACTGCCCTTGAAGTTAAATATTTAGGTACAGAAGAATAATAATGGGGTGTGAAACCATAGAGGTTATTACAAATCATATTATTACAAAATAGATAGTACATTATTGAAATTAAAAGGCAGCTTTGGACCTAAAATTGATGACTTTATTTAGGCTGTTCTTGGTCAGATGGGTGATGATCTGAACACACTCTAATGCTGATAAATCAAACAGAGGACTGGTACTTGTGAGTGATAAGCTATGTTTCGATTCCTGGTAAGGTCAAGTTTTCCTTTCTGCTTCCTCCCATGAGAATCAAAAGCAATCAAGTCCTTCAGGGAGATACTGAATGTGGCGATTCCTACTTTAGATTTTTTGGGAGGCAATTTTTTTGTCCTCTGAGCACCTGCCACTGCCGCTCTGGAGGAGAAAGCTCATTTCCTCACTGTCTCACTACAAGGGAACTCAGATGAAGTTCCCCCATTTTCTGCCTCCCTTCTGAAAGCTGGAGCAGGAGAAGGGATTTGGGTTGAATGTTGCTGGTATGGATGCCCAGGTACACATGGTGTGTTCCTTGGAGCCATGGTGTGGCTGATCAGATATTTAATCTGCACTGGCATGTAGTTCTGGTCTTCCACTGCCCAATCTCTCATCTTCACCTTTCAGTGGAAAGTCCTTTTGTTCTGTGACAAGGGTGAGTGAGGTGTCCCAGCAACTATTCCTTTTTTGTCTTCAGAGGATGTATCCTTTGTGTTCATCTTATGCCACAGAGAGGGCCTTTGAACAGATAGTCCTTCATACCTAGCTTTTGATGCTATCCTGCTGTATTTCTCGGTTTACAGAGAAAATTCTGAAGTCAGGAAGGTCATCACAAAACCTTGTAGCTCTGGGAAACAAAGTAGAAATTAAGTTAAATAATATGTAGTCAAAGCTAGTCCAGAATTCATGGAGGTGAGTAGAAGACAAGTGACATGCTTTTTCTTCCTTTAGACAGGGACTCAAAAACTTTATGTACCACAGGAAACGCCTGTCACTCATTGATTTTGATATGGCTGCTGTCTGTACTATGCAACCTGTTAGCTACCTTGAGGGAGCCTTACAGAACAGATGTTCAGCATGCACCACCCAGGACAACATCACCACTCTCTTATCTAAGTACTGTTACAAAAAGCTCTGTTTTGTGAAGCTCTGAGAGCTGAAACCATGGTGATTTCATTGTTTCATAGGTGAACTTTAGAATTCATCTGGTGAATCTCTCAAAACAGGCCCTAAACCAACAAGGACTATTCTGGGATATATAGTGCTGCACTAGTTGCAGGTGGTTTTTCTGACCGAAAAGTTTTTTCTACTTGCCATTTTTGTACTTGCAATTATTTTAAAACCACCTCTCAGCTGGCAGATCCTTTTCATCATTTGGCAAGGAAGGGAAACCTTGGCATTTTAGAAGGAGAGCTAAGGGATGTGAATAGTTTGGAATTACAGAACAGTGTCGTCTGCCAAAGAGCAGTACAGCCTTTAATCATCTGAGAAGTACTGTGTGCTTTATTGGAAAAATTAATATAAGAAATTAAATGTCTCTCTCTTTTTAAAAAAAATAGAGAAGGAAGAATGTTTAATTTAAAAAGTGAGGCTTCATTGCCCACATCTAATTCAAGGTGAGTAAAATACAGGGTTGATATCAAAGGTCTGTGATGAGGCAGCAGTTTGCTCCTGTTCAGAGTATCAGCTTGCAGTTCCTTCAGCATGCACTGTAGCAAGTCAGGCTGCCAGGCCAGGTTGAGAACATCCAAGCTCACAGGGTCTGAGTCTCCAGCAGTCTGACAGCTTTGCACACAGAGGCAGTTTTACGCTGCTACAGTGAATGACTGCACCATGCCCTCTACATACAGGTTTGTGGCTGTGAAGAATACTGCAGGAAGGTGATAGGGAGGTTTGAACGCTTGCCATCAGCTCTGCTTAGGGACTGGCAGAATTTTAGTCTTCTTACCTCAAGCATTGCCTCTTTTATACCTGTCTCCTTCAGTACAGTACATCAGCTAAACTCCTTTTTCCTTGATTGGTTTTTGCTCCAAAAGTGAGTTGAAATAAGCCAGCAGCTAATGGTCCCACCTAGTTTTCACTGTATGCACAGGTGTCACTGGAATGCTATAGCAAGCATGGATGGTAGAGCAATAACTCAGAATATGAGATCCAGCCTTGTCCTTTCTCCCCTCTCAATCTGAGCAGTGGAGAAGTGGGATAACAGCCACTGCGTCAACTATTTTGCCAGCTGCAGGGAGCTTTCAGTAGACTAGTCTGTGCCAAGGCGAGGGCAGAGCAAAAAGATGCCACAGTGTGCAGGAGGCATAGGTTGAGTGGGTGCAGGATCCCAAGTCCCCATCTCCAGAATATGTAGGAAGATCATGCATGGATATCTTTCTGTGTAGGGAGTTCTGGCTTTTTGCCTGGCAATCATATCTTCTTTCAGGGATATGGTCACACACCAGGGCAAAAATGCTGAGGTTTGAACTCTTGTAGCCCCACAGAAAGGAAGTGCTTTTGCGTGTGGGCACTGAATTTTCACAGCTGACATCATTAATATAAAGACTTTGTCTGACAGTACATTACCCAGCCTCCTTTCAGTGGCACAAAACATGGCATTTTAATGCACAACCATTTTTCTTTGGATTGTCTTCAATGCTAATCAGACCGGGCAACACCATACAGCAAGTTTAGAGTATTGCTGGGACATGAAAATAAAATCTCCATGTCTCTGCAGCTGAGAAACAGGGAGGATACAAGGAATTAATCTAAAGTAAGTAACCTGAAAACATTCAGCACAAGAACTAACAAAAAAGATGACCTGCCCAAGGAAATTCTCTCTTCAGTTTACAACTCCAAAGAAGAAACCATTCACTTGGCCAGGACTCCACTGAAATAATTCAATGGAAGACACACTCTTTCCACCCTCTTGCACACTCTTGATAACTTTTTCTCTCTCCTTTTTCTGTAACTCAGTCAAAGGTTGTGATGTTCAGAAAAACATATTCCATGCTAACTGACCAGTCTTCAAACCATCTGAATTCACCACAGCTTTGGCAAGAATGTGATTCATACACTATTTTTCTCCCAAGAAACCAGAATTGTATTTTTTTCTCCTATGTAATTTTGCCAGACCTGACTTCATTTTGCTTGGTTGACATTCCAGAATGACCTTTCTGATCTAAAGGATGCATAAACACAAGAAGTTTAATGTGAAGCAGTGTACCATGTGAGAGGGGTGGTATTCATTTGAGAGTAAAGGTGTCTTGCTTTTCTCCCTGCTTTGCCACTTACCTGCTGTACTAGCTCAGGGAGCCACTTTTTCTCCATGTGCTTTACTATCTTGTCCAGTTAGTTCACTTGTCTCTCTAGGAAAGGTTCAGATCCATCTGTCAGCAGGCTGTTCCAGCAGGGATCTTGCAGCATTACTGTAGTGCCATGCATAGACAGGTGCTGCACAACAAACCTTACCAAGGCAGGGAGCTCTCTCTCTTCACATTAAAAACCAAAATAGAAATCAGTCTGAGTGCTGTCTCCAAACAGCCTGCACAGCAGAGAAAAGATATGCACCTCCAATACAGTCCACTCACCTTTGCTTCTTTTGGGAGAATTGCTGGCTGAAGGTGTCCTACCAGGTATACAAACATTAGATGACTTGTCTGGACTGGACATAAGGCTACAGATGTTTCAAGTGAGACACAGGGACTCTAGCCCCACAAAAAAACTGGTTCTGGGTCAGAGAAAGGCGGGGAACAAGTAGACACGTAGTGATGAAACTGTCAAAGTGTACCTCTAACTAGAAATAAACATTAATTAGTAAATTAAATTATTGTTGTTAGTGTTATGTTATTTCCTGCTGATGGTACATATTTGTGGTGTAACAGAACTTGTGCCTTGCTTTTAATGAAGTATAAGCAAATTATTTAAACCCTTTTAAAGTCTTAGCCTTGCTTAAGTGAGGAAATAGTGAGCATCAGAATGGACTCCTCTGTCCTCTGTCTGGGCTGCTTTCCTGGAAAAGCTAATATGATCAATGAGCTTGTTGAATAAAGGTTAATTGTTATATTGATGACATTGTGGGTGAGAAAATCTAGAGTGAGCACAGCACACCAGAGCAGAACATTTTATGATATTATTCTATTCTGGCTTTCTTGTTTGATTTAGATTTATGAAGAAGACATTTTGGACATGTGAACGAATCAAGAGAACACTGCAACAGTTCACCAGTCTGTAACACAGGATTTGTCTGCACAAGCTTATCACAATGGAAAAACTTGCAGCAATTTCTTGAAATACCTTGTAACATTGGAAACAGGCCAACCTAGCCCACTAGCTGCGTGGTTTCACCATGAGTTAGTGCTTGCCCATGCAATTCAATAGTGACGTCTTCTTAGTCTTCCACATCCTTCTGACATAATGGGCATTGCAGAGATATTTCAGTGAATGAAGTTTGCTCCTGAAATTTCATTTAGTTTCCACTGTGGCTTTGTCATGTTTAGCAAACCTCATTCTGCTTTGCCAATGCAAGTGTTTTAAAAGCAGTAATGCCAAATACAACTGATCATTCTTCATTTTCTGTTTAATGAGACTGTGGAGGGTCATGAAAGATAGCTTGCTGCAAATGCTGAAGTCACATCCTGCCTCACTGAGGGGTCACTCTGAGGCACATTGCTCTGCCAGCCTAGGTGATTTGATAAACTTTGATATAGAAATTATTTGAGAGCATTCCAAGAAATATGATTCTAAGAAACTTTCACATTTTTCTCACAATCAGAAATAACATGCTTTTTTTTTTTTTTTTTTTTTTGAGACTGCCAACACACTGCTCTTCAGTAAGCACATAGCTATCATGAGACTGTGAAATCTTCTTCTCGATCTGGCTCATACAAGATGTAAATGCTGGTGGAAAAGTCTAAATGCAGAGAAAAACACCCAGAAAAGAGGTGCAGCTGGTGCATTACTGTCCTAGCACTTGCTCTGAGTAACAGAAATACATAGAATCTCTCTGATATCTGCTCAGAGAGCATAACAAGGATCAGGGCTGTTGAAAGCACCTGCCTTGTGAGTGTTTCCTGTCCTCAGTGCCATCAGGTCAGCCTACAGTTTCCTCCCCAAGATGCGCCTCAGTGCTGGAAAGGCACATAAAAGTCCTGCTAGCAGAGATGATGAAACTTCTGACATTTTCCTCTCTTGCTGTCTATCAGAGTATGTATTCTTTCTTTCAGAGGTGTGATGTCCAACATTGTGTCTGGGTTTCTGTGCTCCATCCTCCTTTGTGATGCTCCTGCACAGTTCAAAAATGTGAGTGGGGTCTGCAGGCCTCACAGTGGAAGCTCACTGTGGGCTGATGTAAGCACAGCTGTATGGAAAGTAGACAGCACAGACTGGTAGAAAACTCTCCCAAGCAGCATCTAAGCACAGGCACACCAAGCCAACAGTATACTCATCCTTGCACCAGCAAAAGAACCAGCACCTGTTAGACTCGATTCATCTGGACCTTTCTGTGGTCCAGTTCTGTGCAACAAGGCAATAGAAGCACAGAAATATTCCTTTCTGGTACTTTTCACTCCGCGTTAGGCATATCATGGAGCCAACACAGAAATAATTCACTTTGCTTCGTATGATAAAAGTACCCATGTGAATTACCAACTATCCAATGTGCATTTTGCTGGTTTCACTTGAGGTTCTCTGTAGCTTTTCTTTTTCACCCAGTGCTGCCACTGGGTGCATACAGAGCAGCATTTAACTGCTGCTGTATTTCCTCCATTATTACATTAGAAACAAAAACTGTTTATCATCCTATTAGATGCATGGCCTTGGATGTAAAATGTGTAAACATAGTTCAGATCAGTACGAGCCTCCGACAACTCTAGCTAAGAATCACTTGGACTTTCCAAGCTGCTCTGTTGAAGCTGAAATTAGCACAAGCTCAGGTCCAAACAGTTTGCTTTGTCTAGCATTATGAAATATGTCAATTAGCTTGAAAAAGATAAAATCCCATGTCTAAATTGTAGACTATATGTGGCCTTAGCCTCACATCACACAGAAATGGCTTGATCCCAGCTGGTGGACATGGACAGAACAATAACAATATTTAGCTCTATGATAGCTGGGGAGTATATACATTCTCTTTGTTGTGGACACACTGCCAAGTAGCAGGCCTGGCCCACAGACAGATTAAGTGCAGCTATACTGACAGCATGATACTGGAAGATAGAGCTAATAATACTTAAAAATTCATTTAGAGAATTCTTACAGTGTGTTAAAAAAAAAAATCCTCTTATGCCACATGCATAAGCCATTTTGGCTATTTTTTTGCACACACAGTTCCATCCTGACTCTGCAAACTGATCCAAAGTGGGGCCGAAGATAATTGGAACATTATATACTTGGAGAATCAGAATCCATCAATTCTGCTTGTAGCAGAACAAAAGAAGTAGAACATAATGGAGAGTTGGGATAACTAGGTCCAGGGTTGTTTCTAATCAGTGTCACTTTCTGGTCGCTGATTTGTATGACCATGCATTAGAATGCTGTGCAAGTTGACCTGCCAGCAGTGCACTGATGTTCCAAACCTTGCTCCCATCAGTGGAAGACTTGATCCCGGTATAAAATGATGTTCCAAGAACACAATTTAAAAATAAAAGAAGAAAGATTTAACTGGTATCACATCCAGTAATATATTGTTTGGGATCTTCTAGAATTTTCTGTCTCCTTCTGACACATCTCTAATCTTACCACTTTTCACAGTTTTGCCTCTCCTCTGTGCCTGGAGATCAGCATGTGTTAACTTAATCCTGCTGAAAATCTGGATCTTGCTTTGAAGACTGCTGATTACAAGACAGAGGAAACATCTTTTCCCATCTCTTCTTGAAGTCACAGAGTTCTAATTTGAAGTATGATCAGTGCAGACCCAAAAGCAGGAGGCAGTGCTAAGAGAACCCTGAAGATTTATTATGTCCCAGTTCCTGTCTCTCAGGTGAAAAGACTCCTCTCTCTTGACTGTATGCCTTGAATCTTACTGCAGAGGGGGGAAAAAAAAAAAAAAAAGGCTGCCCTCCTCAGGTCTAGTTTTGATGGGTAAATAGGTAATTTTCTTTTTTTTTTTTCCCTCACAGTGCCTATGAGGAACTGCAGAAGGAAAGTGCCTTGTAACTGAAATACTGAAATAACTGCTGTCTATAAGGAGACAAGAACCTGGCTGGGAGGAAGGAAGAAAAGTTTATGGCACCGCAAAAAATAGTAAAACCTTTGTTTAATTAGAAAAAGGGAAAAAGGTCAACCTGAACCTGGTCTTCTTGCATGTGCTTGAGCAATGGGAAAGCCAACTTTAGAGATACTAGTAGTAGATCTTAGTTGTCTGAGGGTGTTGGCACTTAATTCCTTGTCTAGTCCATAGCTGTCCAGCCTAGACAGGTCCTTAATTACCTTAGTGATTTTGTCACTTCATGCTTGAGTCAGAGACCTCTGAAATTTTGTAATTTGTACCCAGCAAATTCTGTCAAAGAAAGTCTCAGTTATTACATTGCAGTTTCAGTCCTGCAACACACTCCCCTAAGTACAGTATCAACAAGTAGACAGCCTATCTAATTCCACCTGGGACTTGCGTATCTGTCCATGCACTGGAATTGCAATAGAACTTGGAAAGAATGTATATACATGTATATGCATATCACATACACATGGATGACTGCAGCCCCAGACAAACTCCAGGCAGGAGACTACTCTAAGTAAAGGCATCTGCACACTGATCTTTTTCCCCCTCATCATTTCCAGTGCACTTCAGCTGTTAGAAAGTTCTTCCTTTGGCACCTCTGACAATCTCCAGCTTTTACCAATAACTATGCTCAGAGATCACCAACAGGAATGTGCTGGAGAATGATAAAGTGCAATACGAAGACCAGCTCCTCAGAAGGTCTCTTTTATAGTTAAGTATTGCCTCTGTAAAGAGTAAGAGCTCAGACATTGTGAACATCTCTTTACCTCTTTAGAAGATCACATGGGAACCAAACCTCTGTCCTTCTTCCTCACTCAACCTCCCCAAGCAAGTTCTGTCCTTTTACTAAGTTCCAAAATAAAGTGCAAGACAATGAAATTTATTAATCTGAGAGAGTGGTGTCCTGGTTTAGCTGAACCAGTATGCAGCATGCTTTTCGAGACATAGGAGTACAAGCCCATTATTGGCAAGTTTTAAAAACCTGACAGTAGAGCTTATGATCCCAGTACATAAAGCATGGCTTTGCTGGTGCAGAACATACTACAGAAAAAAATGGAAGAACTTGCCTGAGAGATGATGTGAACCACCACACAGGAGACCTTACCTACCCCCAGCATTGCACAGTACATTTTATGGAGGTAGAGAGGACACTCTAATCATCATCATGTCGTCATCGTTACAATACCAGTCAATCTTTTGTACAGGAGGAACTTGCCAATTTGCCATTAGGGCAGTGTAAGGTGTTTCAAAAAGGGTAACTAGTTTCTGGGGTTTTTTACAGGTGAAGAAACTGAGAAAAACTGAACCAAATCGGCCAAGGACAATCAGAAGTTTAGTGACAGAGTCTGAACCAGACATTGGGCTGACTACTGGGTCAGCATCAAGTTAATCAGGTATTCATAAAGCTGTATTATTCACTAATCTAAATGTGTCCACACTAGAGGGTGCTGCACTGCTTTTCTAAAGTAATTTCCTTTATTTTGTTTATTTAAGCTCATACTGAACTTAAGAGAAACTTCTTTATGCTTGACAATGAGAGTCTACAGAACAGGAACTGTTCTTGGATAACTCAATGTGGGCATATGCTTTTGGTTTGGAGAATTAAAATCCTAAGGAGGAAAAGAAGCTCTTTTTTAGATCAATACATTTGCAAGTGCATGTTTCCAGGAAATACTGTACACATACATAACTATACATATAAATAAGTTCTTTATTCATAAAATAAATTTAAAAAAAAAGAAAAAGAAAAATTTTTAACTGATGTAGTGGAACAGAGCTTGAAAGTGTTTTTAAAGAACAGTTTCAGTCAAAATGTTGACAGTCAAATTTTTATGGTAGAATATATAGATATGATAGATTGTTTTACTAAACTCAATTTTACCAGAAAAAGTCTGACTTTCAAATACCTTTTAAAAGTACACATATAGATTAAAAAATACAAACCAAATAACTAATTCTCTGGTAAATTTAAGAAAATTAATTAAATTAACAAAAATCTCTCAAACTGAAAATGATGTGGGATAAATTTGTGTAGTTCAGGGACTGTGAACACAGACTAGGTATGACATCAGGATGAAAGACCAAGGAGAGAGTGAGATTCTGCTCTCTTTTACAGGGGAATAAATTCAGAGAATCATTGTTGATGTTCATGGTGGCAATAATTTCAGATTATAGCATCAGTGAAATGTTACTGAAGGTGTGTCCTTAGCAGGAAACAGGCATACACATGTGTGCATAGGTATGCATGTGTACACATACAGAGACAATAAACATTAGCACGCCTCGGCTACGTTCTCTGGAATGATTTTTTTTGCCTCAGGGTGGGAAATAAATTTTGCTGTTGGGAACATAAGAACCCAGAATACCTATTATAAAAGGAGTTAAAGGTTAGTTTTCTAAATGGGCAACTCAACAGATCCTAAATCAAACACCAGTGAGAGAATCCATACCATGTGGAATTGAAATGGACATAATTTATGCTGCTTTTCCCCTAAGATCATTTCTGTACTATGATTACCTTATGTTAGCTTCAGCCAAATTAATGCATATCTCGTATTTTTAGATATCAGACTGCAGACACTTGTGAGAATTAAGACATTATCTGCATGCAGGCCTGAGAAATGTACAGTTTGGAGCTGCTTTCATCAAACTGTGTCTTCTCCCTCTTCTTAGGTCTATAAGATATGCAGGCATAGTCTCTGAGAATTTATGTTCAGAGTTATGATTTGCATAATATCTTTTATGAAGATTGTGGGAATACTAGATTACTCTGGTCATAAATTTATGAGATGAAGAGAAAGGCTCTAAGTAATTCAGTTAAGGCATTACTAGTC
Source organism: Sclerurus mexicanus (assembly GCA_013396755.1). Classification (NCBI taxonomy): domain Eukaryota; kingdom Metazoa; phylum Chordata; class Aves; order Passeriformes; family Furnariidae; genus Sclerurus; species Sclerurus mexicanus. Next base: position 10,223 of record VWZF01007085.1, on the reverse strand, counting down.
ACTATCCAATATATTACCCTGTCGCCATTGTTGTAAGCCCTTTTAAAATGACTACACAGCAGTGGAACCTCTTACGTGTCAACCTGAAAATGCAACATGGCTGGAAAAGCACGGTAGGTATTGATTAATGCTGAAAAAATTGTCTCCCACCTTCCCTCAGAAAAGAAACTTCTGGAATTGAAGAGAAGAGACTCACAAATTAAAAAGCTCTCTCCACAGCAGCCACCCAGTGCTACACTTGATTGCACATTTTGGAACTTTCCGTTGCCTGTCCCCATTTTCTGTGTTGAATTCCCACTTCTCTGCAACTTCAAACTCACGTGGTACCTTTGGTTTCCTTGTTACCTGACTTTGTCAGGAGTCTCACTATCCCTGACGCATGTCTCATGGCACATTTTGCTGCAGCAAAAGCTCTACCCTCACATATCTACTGCTTATGCTGCTTTATAGCTGCCATAAAAAAAATTGGTTTCATGTTTCGATGGAAGCAGTAAGCAAACTTATTAAAGTCAGAGGTGACAGTCTTACCAGAAAACCCGGATCAGTTCTTCTGAAATTCAAGAGAGGCTGTTTTGACAAGGAAGATAATTCCAGGTGCATGAACAAGCTGTCATCTGCTTTTGTCCTCCCACTTTGCTCTGTGTCTGATGTGGCTCCAGGTGGCTGCTCAGTGGGCCACAACAACCCCCTACCTTGCTGAATTCTCATTCAATAGCAGTCACTTGAGAAAACATATTCTGAATGTGTTTTTCCCCTGGACATTTTCACTCTGCACATGCCATGTCTCAGAGTGTAGGGCTGATAAGGGCTCCAGCAGAGCAGAGTTAATCTGCCTGGGGAAGGTGGGGAGGGTGCCTTCTCTGTAAGGAGGAGCTGGGCAAGGCAGATCACAGTGACCTGTTTCTGAGCCCTGCTCTGTAAGCACCATCAGGTTTGGGACAGCACAGCATGTGAGGTCATGGCTCTGAGGTTCACCTACCATTTCAGCATCTCTGCACAGTGGAAATACTTCATCCTTCAGAGTATAGATAAAGCCAGACAGGGACAAAACATGCTGTATCCTTCCCTTCCAGCAGCATAAAATGCATTGGATGCCCATTTATCACTGTGCCCACTGCACCTTCCCCTCCAGCTCGTGGGATGTAGATTTCACTGAAATCAGAGGACATTGCAGAGCCATTGTTTGAAATCCAGGCACACAAAATGTCAGTTGTTATTTACATTCAATGGATTGTGATTGACCAAAGAAGATAATGCTGAAATTTCATTGCATTTGCAGACAGCAGAGCAACTCCGCATATCATGAACCTTGTGAGATCCTGGAGAGAATTGCTTCATGCCAGAGGAGTAAGAGGGGCAATGCATTTGTTGCTGTTTTTCTCACTAATGGCACTTGCACAGTGAAGCCTGAGGGCTAGGCTAGCCTGAGATCCAGTGTACTAGCAGTGCAGTCAACTGGTATCTCACTGAAGCAGTGAAGATGTGTATTTCCACTCTCCTGAGGTGGGGTGCAGAAATAAGAGGCACAGACTTGATTGCTTTCAATAAGGGTATAAACCCTTACTGAAAAAGTATTTTTGGACATGGAAAGGCCAGGCAGAGAGTGCAAAACCCTAAGGAAACAATTTCTGTTTCATTCTGAAAATTCTTTAATCATCCTTATATCGGCTGGAATTATTTTGAAGGTCTCCAGTAACTTTTGTCTGCAGATCAGTAGGAAATGCATCCTGAAGTTGAGGAAACATTCATGTTCCTCTTTGGCTCTTAACTCACCTGTTTTTCATGCTAGTCTGATCTTACACTATATTGTTCTGCAGGACACAAAAATAGAGGTCTTTTTCTCTTTTTTGACATCAAGTAACTTCTGTCTTCAGACAAGATGCTTTAATGGGTGCTCAGGTCATCCCACTTTTACTCTGCCTGTGAGAGATGCTTTTCCTGCATTTTTTACCACATTATTTGTAGGGAGTGAAGAATCAGCATCTAAACTAGAAGAGTCCACTTACATCTTCTACCACAGAGGAGGAATAGGATCACTTGTGATCCAGGGGGAGCATGATGCTGGGAGAGATATCACTTGTTATTTCTTAGGCTCACTTTCAAGCCAGATCTCCTAAACCTGCATATTTAAGCAGGCATAAAATGCACACTTCCTCTCCTACATTGATTTATGATTCAGTGTGGCTCCACTCTTCTCTAAGGCTTGTCTGCAGAGCCAAACCATGCAAAGGAGAAGCTAGCTGGTGACATTAGACCTTTAACCCAATCACCAGCAATGTCCTATTTCAAAACCTGGTGGATCATATGGATGGGCTGTTTTATTTGCACGTGGCACTATTTGTATTTTCTTGTGTTAAAAACCTAGGAAACTGCATAGAAATGTGTATATATATATATATATATATATATACATATATATATATATATAGCACCACATGTTGCCAAGAGAACATAAGAGGCAAAAGTTGAATACTTGGGAGTTAGGTAATGCCAAAACCACTTGAACTCCCTTGTGTGCGCACATTATGAGACAGTCTCAACTTACAGAATCATATTACTCCTGTTTCCACAGATCAGACAATACTAGGTCCTGTAAGTTAGAGGAAAGTTTGAGTCTATGTCTTCCCTGCTACCATATAAGAAATTAGGGGGCAAAATGCAGAAAAGCAAACTGTCAGGAAACTGTCAGGATAGTTTGGCCACAGGTGTAAGAAGGAAAGTAATCTGTTCAAGATATAACATGTTCAAGGTGTGCAGCAGTCCTTGGCATAAGTGTCCTGATAGCAGGTTGCCTCTGCCTTCATACTATTCCTGTGTGGTCTGGCCTGCCCTTGGGATTTTATGCTGAAAATTGTAATTATGACATCCAATAAGATTCACCAGCATGGGAGAAATAGAAGGGAAAGGGAGAGAGTGGTAGAGACAAAACATGTTTTGCTTTCTGCTGCACACTGGTGTTCCAGAGGTGTGGGAAATGGAAAAAATTTTGTAAGACTAAATTGCAGAGTTATGTCACAGGTCAGCAGTTCTACTACATTTATCCTCCACATTGGTGTGGAGTATCAAACTCCGTGCATTCAGGTACTTTGAAAGTCTTTTATTATTTATTCCAGAGGGCTCAGTAAACCTACTATCCCCAAGCATGTCTAGCAGTCTGCTACATAGTAACACTTACTTTGTTGTAGTAAAAAAAAAAAATCTAAAAAAAGGGAATTTAAAAACGAAGAAAATTGAAGGGAAAAGAGTGTAAACACAATCTGAAAGTATTTTCCCTTTGCCAAAACTTCATTCATAACAGTAAGAATATGTTTATTGATATTGAATTAACTTCAAACAAACACTGAGGACTAAGGAAAAATAGGTGTCAACTAGAAAAATGGCATAGGAATAGACTATATGAAAAATATCCTTAAGGTCAGCTTTAGGACATCTGTTGTTCATAACATGTGTCTACATATAAATATAAAATTACTTGGAAGAGGGTGTTGAAAACCTAGGCAATATCCAGCTCTAGTTTCCGTTTGCTCACTCTGGAGTAATTCCACAGACTTTACTGGAGAAGGTCCAGACTTAACCTAGTTAAAAAAAGGAAAGTACAATCTGATGGGAGAACTCTGAGTTTACAGATGATGCAGAGGATGAACAAATAGCAAGGAACAGTGTAACCAGATTCCAAGAGATTTGGATTATTTTGAGAATTGAAGCTGGCAGATGGCAAATGCAGTTCATTGTCAAAATGATAAAATAATGAGGCTGAATTCAGGAAGACAATCTAGGGAATAACTACTACATTCAGAAAACATTCTAACTAGAAAAGAGATTAGGGGAAAAAGATTGAAGCCCTCAGACTCATATTCAGTTACAGTAAATAGAAAGACCTGTGAAATATGTGGTTAACTGCTGTAGTAGAGGGTGAGAATACTAAAGAAGGTGCAAAATAGTCATAGTATCTAATGCACTTCCTGGGCAATGGTCTCTGCTTTTAATTATCTGTGTACTTAAAAGCTATCCTATCATTTTCCTCACCTCTGAGAAGTCTTAGCACTGGTCTGGGCAATGCAAGTTAGAAGGAGGGACACCTTGGTGTGGCTTTGTCTCCATCATTTCTTTCAGGAAAATTGCTGGATCCCACTTACCAGTTGGAGATGTAGAGCAACTCAGTGATACACAACCATTATACACCCCTCCAGGAGAGACTTCAGACCCTGAGTTCACTTCACATACGAGTGTGTTAGGCTACTAGAGATGTCAGCATTTCAGTAACTCTACCTATTTTGTCTAGGATCTGTATGTTGGTCCAGCCTTGTGATTAATTTGGAATCACCAGTGTGATCACAAAATGTTCAAGAGGAGACATTTTGCCGCTATCCCCCCTGTAACCTTTCTCAGTCCCAGACTGAGAGGAATCAAGAGAAGCCAAGTCTGAAAACCCAAGGGTGCCAAGGAGATTGTTCCCCTCTGATATGCAAGAACTGGTAATGTAATGCAGAGAAGACTGAGGTACTCAATGAGTCCTTTTCCTCAGAATTCATTGGCAGCCATGTTTTCTGTTTTCTCTCAAGTTCCTGATCCTCTGGGTGGGCGTGGGGGGAGTGAAGTCCCTCCCACTATATGCAAAGAGGAGGTGCAGGACCAGTTGAAGTGAATAGCCTCAAGTCTGTGCGACCTGATGACATGCACACCAGGCTTATGAGGGAACTGGCTGATGTTGTTACCAAGCCACTCTCCATCATGTTTGAAAAGTCATGGTGGCCAGACAAAGGCCCTGGCGACAGCAAAAAGGGAACTGTTGCTCCCAGTTTTAAAAAGGGGAAAAAGGAAGGTCCAGGGAACCACAGACTGGTGAGCCTCACCTCTGTCCCTGGGAAGATTCTGGAGCAGATCCTCCTTGAAGATATGCTAAGGCACATGAAAGACAAGGAGGTGATCCAAGGCAGCAGCACAGCTTTACTACGCGCAAATTGTGCCTGACAAACCTGGTAGCCTTCTACGATGGAGTGATGGCAATGGTAAACAAGAGAAGACTGACAGATGCCATTGATCTAGACTTTTGTAAGGCCTTCAATATGGTCCCACATCACATCTTTATCTCCAAAGTGGAGACACATGGATTTGATGCATGGCATATTCAGTGGATAAGAAACTGGCAGAATGAATGCAGTCAGAGAGTTATGGTCAATGGCTCTATATCCAGATGGAAGTTGGTGGTAAGTGGTGTCCCTCAGGACTCTGTCTTGGGACTGGTGCTCTTCAATGTCTTCATCAATGACAGAGACAGTGGGATTGAGTGCATCTTCATCAAGTTTGCAGACAACATAAAGCTGAGCAATGCAGTTGACACAACAGAAAGAAGGGATGCCATCCAAAGGGACCCAGATAAACTTGAGAAGTGGGCCAAAGAGAACTTCATAAAGTTCAGCAAATCCAAGTGCCAAGTGCTGCAGCTGGATTAGGGAAACCCCAGACATGAGCACAGACTGAGAGAAGTCATTGAGAGCAGTGCTGAGGAGAAGGGCTTGGGAACTCTTGTGGATGAAAGACTGGACATGAGCCAACAGTGTGTACTAGCAGGCCAGAAAGCCAACTGTATCCTGGCTGCATCAAAAGAGGAGTGGACAGCAGGCTGAGGAAAGTGATTTTCCACCTCTTCTAAGCCCTGATGAGGCCCCACCTGGAGTGCTGCATCCCGCTCTGGGGTCCTCTGCACAAGAAAGACATGATTCTGTTACAGAGGGTCTATAGGAGCCCACAAAGGTGACCACAGAGCTGGAGACAGGCTGAGAGAACCGGGATTGTTCAGCCTGAAGAAGAGAAGGCTTCAAGGAAACCTCATTGCAGCTTTCCAGTACCTTAAGGGGGCTTATAAAAAGGAGGAAGAAAGACTGTAAGAACAGGTAGTGATAGGACAAGGCACACTGGTTTTAAACTCAAAGAGTGGAGGTTTAGATTAGATATTAGGAAGAAATTCTTTACTGTTAGGGTAGTGAGGCACTGGAACAGATTGCCCATAGAGCACTCCTGGCAGTATTCAAGTCCGGGTCTGCTGGGGCCCTGAGCAACCTCGTCTAGTGAAAGGTGTCACTGCCCATGGTAAAGGAGTTGGAAATAGATGATCTAGATGGCCCTTCCAATCCAGGCCATTCTATGAGTCTCTTGTGAGGAAGAATATTTTTGAGGATTCAGGTTCCTTACAAAGGGCACATATTGCACCTTCACTGTTCATAAAAAATACTCACATTAATTATCTTACAGAATCCTATAAAATTTAGAGATGAAAGTAAATGGATGGTTGCTTCTTTGTCAGGGGAGTGATGGGACATTATTTCCTATAGTATAAAATTTTAGTCTTTGTTCAACAGTTTACCTTTCTTAATTTCATGATTCTGCCCTTTATAGTTAGTAGTCCTGCCAGAATCATTCTGGAATCAAGAAGTTGGTATGTTGAACCCCTTCGTGGTAATACTACTGATTTTGACTAAATGAGCAAGAGAGTGAGGCTGAAGGTTTGATTTCATTTTCAACTCTGTTTTAGCCAAATCAGCCTCTCTGGTAAAACAATCTTGGATGTTTCAATGGACTTAACTTTTTTAATTTGATTGTGATCTGTTCTGTCTCTGATGTTTTCTGTGAGAGGGCAATTCTCGGTTATACAGGACACTTCGGGTTGTAGATTTTCCAGCATTTTCCTAGCCAGGAATTGCCTCATTCTCACTTTGGCAAGCAGGTGAGCAGGTCTGAACACTGCACCACCTACACAACTCTCTACAAGGGCAGGGGTTGTCTTTGATACCAGCAAAAACAGTAGGTGGGGGAAAGTGCATGAGAGCAGTGCACAGAGCAAAACTTGTTGTGGATCAGTGGTGTGTGTGCCAGCCACACACCTAAGCCCTCGCATTTTACAGAGGTCTCTTTGCTCTCACAGCACTGACACCCTCCTCCTCTATCACAAAATTCCTACCAACCTTTTACAAAAAATCACAGCAGACATCCAACATTTAGAAACCGAAAAAGGATCTGCAAGTTACTTTTGAAAAAAAAAAAACAGAACACCACCAAAAGGAGTTTTTAACCATAAAAAAAGAGTAGGAAGTTTGGAGAAGACCAGAGACATTACATGATTTTATTGAAGGTTGCCCCTATTGAAGTTATTTCTGTGGGAAAATACCTGGATTCTATGTTGTGTACCAGCCTAAAACCAAAAGGGAGAAATTTTTATCACAGAAGTCCCTGATCAAGCAGTTTAACAGTCAGCATTTCAGAGATTTAAAGGTCAGCAGAGACCATTAACTCATTTCAATGACAACCAGTAAAGGACACAGGCTGTAGGACTTCATCCAATTACCTCTGCATCAGCCTAAAGCATTTATATGCCTGTGGCACATCTCACTCTAAAGAAATGGTTTACTCTGGTCAGTCACTTTCAGTATTGAAAGCATGTGGTTTCCTAGCCATTTGGATGTAAAAATGCTGGAAATGCAGCAGTTCACAGCTAGTCATGCCATCTCTGAGATTGCAGCATAATTTGCAAACCACACAACTCTGGGATCTACGGAATAGTGAGTGGTGAATGAACAGAGAACAGTGATGAAAGGGAGGTGACCGTGCTTTTCATGATGACACTGTGATGAGGCCCACTTGGGCACATAGATGTATCTCTAGGAAGAAAACAACATCTGAGTAACAAAATACAAGTATTAGTTTGGTATAGTCAGATCTTTAAAAAGTCTTGTTGCTTTGTCTATGACAGACAAAACTGCCTATCAGAAAGCAAACAGGTTTAAAGCTAAACCAGCAGGAGAAATGAACGCAACTCACAAAGAGATTACAAATCAGAACTACAATTTAATAAAAAGATTATAATAAAAATAGTGATACAGAGAAAAAAATTCATTTTGACCCATGAAAACAGATGTATAACCCAGTACTGTGGGGCACGAACAGAATGGAGTTCATTAGCCCCTGTCCTGAGCACCACATGGATCCCCTCAGTACAAAGTAAAAGGAAAGGAAAAAAATCTGTTGGTGAAGATGATGGTTGCAGTCTGGTCGAGAGTGGCAGTCACAGTCCTGTTGAGGTTCCAGTCCTCCCCTGGATCCAACTGGTACCAGAAGTCCCCAAACCCCAAGATTATGTATGGTTAGGTCCAGATGGGAATGCCTAGTACCTCCCCCAGGGCAGGGATTGTCACAATGGGTGATTTAACTCTGTGGGTCATGGGATATTTCTGGAATTCTTGATGGCCCTTTAGCAGACATGACCCCTCAGGCTGGGTGTGAAGGTGCTAATGACTCCTCGGAGGGGAGTTATCACAGCTGAGTCATTGGTGTGAAGACAGGAAACTTTCTTGTCTCACAGAGTTCCTAAACACCCAGCTTGTAGCCTGAAGGGTCAGGTGTGCCCTGGGCAGCTGCTGCAAATGATCCATTATTAACAGTTAATGAGAAATGACAGAGAAGGTATAGAATATATAGTCCTGGCCACACTCACACAGTGACATACTGGTCCCAGCCACTATAGCCAGGACACCAAAACACTGATGTCTTGTCAAGACCCTTCTAGCTAACAATGCAAAGCCCACCACTGGGAGGCCTGCTGTTCGGATATCTCAGTCAGACACAAAACCATCTCCACCCCTTATTCCAAACCCTTTGCATAATACTCAGATCCCACATAATTTATATACATCCTGACTATCTCCCATCCTTTCACAGAAATACATTATTTTCTCATTTTCATGGGCTTTTCTAGCCCTCCAGATCTTGGCCTCTGCTCCATCAGGGTGGGTACTAAGGACAGTAGAAGCAGCACAATTGTTGGGCACTGATACCAGCCCAACCCAGATCATCATCATACTTTCCTTGCTCCTCACAAAATTCATTCTTCATTGGGCTGCTGCTTTACTTCCTGCATTGTACAACTTGCATCTCTGATTATTTATCCCCAAGGTTAAATCTCTTTGAGGCACACACTGGTTCTCCCCATCCTTATGCAATATCCACCAAGTATACCCTGGTCCCTGAGCAAAGCCAATCCCACAAATGGGTTTGTATTTTCCCATAGGAGGAGAAATCCACGCTAGCTTCTCCAGGCACTTTCTCATGTGTAGCATGGGGACCTCTTCTCCTCTCACAGTATGTAGGGGTTTTGTTTGGGCAGGACCAGAGTGGTTGGCATATCGCCTAGTGCTGACCAGCCAAGCAGCTTTGGCTAAATTTGCACCCCAATGCTTCCATGTCCCATTACTTAATGCTCTTAACAGAGACTTCAACAATCCATTATACCTCTCAGTCTTTACAGAAGCCTGTGGGTGATAAGGGATGTGATATATCCACTCAAATGCCATGTTTATTTGCCGAAGAGCTTATAAGGTTATTCTGAAAGTGAGTTTCATCACCTGATACAATTCTCTCTGGGGTCCCATGTTGCCACAACATGTGCCTCTGAAGGCCTAAGATGGTGTTTCAAGAAGTGGCCTGTTTTACAGGATATATTTTGTTGCCTCCACCATGGTGAGTCCGTAGCTCTTGCCTTGGCATGTTTGTGGCAGTGGTCCAGTGTAGTCAATTTGCCAGGTCTCACCATACTGAAAACCCAGCCACTGCCCTCTACTCCAAGGAGATTTTACTCGCATGGCTCGCTTGATCACATGTTTCACATTTGTGAGTGAACTCTATGAGCCTCTATGCTCAGGTTCACCTATTGATCATGAGCCCATCTGTATGTCATATTTCTTCCTAGATGTCCTGATGTTTCATGGGCCCATCAGGCTATAAATAGCTCATTCTTCTACTCCCATTCTAAATCTACCTGAGATATTCCAATCTTGGCAGCCCTATCCACCTGCTCATTGTTCTGATGTTCTTCAGTGGCATGACTTTAGAGCATGTGAGCACTGCATGACATACCTTCAGAATCATGTTTTCTTTCTGTGCAGTGATGTTCTGCTACAATGCAGTAGCCCAGATGGGTTTACCTCTGCATGGCCAATTGG
>VWZF01007084.1:15419-56786 GCA_013396755.1 Sclerurus mexicanus | reverse complement strand
CCTCTCCTTTAAATTTAGAAAACTAAACTTTAATTAGAAAAACAACAACAACAACAACAAATATATATATATAAAATATATATGAAAAGGATAACAGTTCTTAACCACAATACATATATATATATATATATATGTATATGTCCAGAAAGGACCAAACAAAACAAAACAAAAAAAAAAACAATTTGTAATAAACGTTTNCCAGTTTGTAATAAACCTTTAAAATGAAAAGGCAAACAGTTAATGTCACGCCTCAGCCGGTTGGCCTCTCTCTCAGTTATATTTCTGGACAGTAGGTGGCAATGTCGCGCCTCAGCCGGCTGGCCTCTCTCTCGCTCAGGCGAGATGGCAGGGCACAGTCACCAGGTCAGCTCCTGTGGGATCGATGGTGAAAGCAGCAGAAACCCCGTCTCCACAGTGCAGAAAAACAGACGTGCTCTCTCCCGCACAGCAGCTCCCGCAGCGCCCATGGCCCTCACGGGTGAACAGTCGAGTCAGAGAGAGAGAGAGAGACACAGTTTTGGCTTTCCAGTGATGCCGGACCTGGCATGTCTCCGTCCTTGCTCACTCCGAGGACAGGCTGAGCTTCCTGAGCCTGTGCAGAAAAACACAGGAACCCTGGCCACTTCCCCCCCACCCAAGCNGTATCCCTGGCCACTGCCCCCCCACCCAAGCCCATCTTCCCTCCCCTTCCCAGCCTGGGGAGAGAATCAGAACAAAAGGCTCTGGGCTAAGTCATTAACATCAGAATATGAATATTCATGAAGTCTTTTTGTTAACCATCTTTACAATACTCAGGTGTTGGCTTCAAGCTTTTGGGGAGGAATTCTAATGAGGTACTGAAACTATGACACTGTTGTTTAAACAACACTAGAGTGAAGAGGGAAAATAAAAAAAAAAAAAACACATAACTGAAAAAAAGCCCAAAATAGTCAAAATTCTAACAGTATAGAACAATTGCATTATTGAATGTATGCATTCATATATTCTAAAAAAAAAAAAAAAAAAAAAAGATTATATGGTATTTATGGAAAAAATCTCAATTCATTTCTACAATTAAAAAATGATCCTTTGAGATTTTTCTATTGCTCATCATGTTTCATAATTGAGAAATAGTTTGCAAGTGAGTTGTTTGTGCATATAGTTCCATCAAGAACTGAAACATCATCTTCTATGCAGAACTTCCTTTTTAGTTGAAAAAATGAATTTGTTACAGACAAATATAAATAAATAGAATTTTGAGTTGAAAATGATGAATTTAAAATGTATTAAAATCCTTGGAAAATAAGACAATACATAGACTAGAGTTATACTATTTATGTGTGGGGAAAAAAAAAAATTGTGATCTCACAGTTCAGTCTTATTTGTCCTAGTCCTTATTAATATTTGAACTCCCATTTGTGGGTTGACATCATGTTTACGTAAAACTTATATGGTATAGTCATCCTTTATATTGACACTAGAATCACTGTACAGCCTATGGAATTTCATGGAAGTGGCTATGCCTCTCCAGTGGCTATGGATGAGACCCTGGATATTACTAATTTAATAATCACTATTAAATTCCTTTTATTTTGCATTTAGTTCAAAAACAATCCAGGACAAAATATTCTCTCCCCGTTTTTCAGCTGTGCAGTGCTTAGACAAATGAGGACATATCCATAGCATATTTAACAATAAATGTATTCAATTTAATCTGTAGAAAAATTGAAACCATTTAGTGCAGTTTTTACAGATATTTTACAGATGTTAAAGTTTTGTATGTTTTTCTATCACAAAATGGAGCACTGACTAGAGACAACTTAAGAGCTTAAATTAGTTGGTAGGTTTGCATGAGTTACTACAGAACTATTTAAGGACACTAACTCATGGCATATAAACAGTATAGTCAGGTCAACAGGGCCATATTTAGCCCAGAGCTGATACATTTCCAACTTCATAACTAGCTCCATCGTAACTAGCTGAGACATTTCTGCACAATACACAACACTAGACTGGACATACCTGTAGGCTGTTAAACCCATAGTAAATCACATTTACTGAGTAACTGGCCTGATTTTCAGAGAGACAACTTCTTCAAATAACAATGTAGATTTAAAATAAAATTATAGAAATTTCAAGTATAAGTACAGTTAGCTATAAATACAAAATTCCTTATATTATTCATTCAATAACTCTGGAGTAAATTCTGGTGATGTGAGGGTGTTCTTTCTTTTCTCTTAATTCCAAATACAATATTATTTTTTACATCATAAACCAGTTAGCTCTATTCAGAAATTCAATATCATTACGCCATATAAGATGTTAAAATATGGATCAGACTAATTAAACAGCTAACTTGTGCTTAAGCTTTGGATGTTTAAATGGATTTTTGCATTTAGTTGTGTAAGGCTGTTTTAGTTTGGTTTTGGTTTGTTTTGTTTTTTAATTCAGTACAGTTTTCTTCATACAAAAATTAATTAATATGGTTGTCTTCAAGTCCTCTAGAGACACATCTGTGAAACTAAGTTTAAGTACTTAAGTTAGACAGGCTGTCTCTGTTCCATCCTCTCTGGGAAACAGCGACAAACTATTTTTGTGATTTATATTCTAGCCATATGAGTAATGTGCTTTTATTATTCAGAAATATTTGTTTTACTGTTCAGAATTTTAGTTTCCTTTCATTTAGTATTTGAAACAATTGGGACTTAAACAAGTACCATATGGGTACAAAGAAAACTTTTTCAGTGACTTCAACTGAAGAAGACGTTAGACAGCCTGAATAGAACTGGCCCTTATTTAGTAATTTGTCAGACAATGGTTTTAGTCTCTCATCAAGGTGTAATATAACAAGATTTTACCCTGAAAAGGGAAATGAGACAAAGAACAAACTGAAGTTATTTCATTAATGACTAAAACCACTCCTACCAAAAACAATCACAAAAGTCACCTAAAGCATCATCCTTAGCTCTTCCAGGGTTTACCAAGATCTTGCTCCTTTGCAGATCAGTTTGCACAGGGAACAATATTTATTGGTGCTTTTAACTTTAAATTTTCTAATTGAAATTTTTCCTTTTTTTTTTTTTAAAGAACTTCCTAATTATATCTACTATAATGTCAAGAACATTTCATATATAACTGTTTCCTTTGAAAGAGAAAACAAGGACATTTATTTGCAACTGATTTTCAAAGTTGTATCAGTTTTAAATACTGAGAGTCTTTATCTACACTGTTTATGACAATGACTTTGCCAAACAACTTGGAATAACAGCACAAGACAAAAGATGATGGTGTACACAAATATATGTCTATTGAGTGCACACATCAAGATACTCATAAACACACACACACATATAAACATCTTTGGTAGAAATTATTTTCATCTTAACCCTTTCTGGAAAGACTAGGTTTAGGATGATTTATCTTTTTTTAAGAAAAATTTCCCATTCCTCAAAGTCTCACACAACATGCAAATGATGAATTTATAGCATTTAGGCAAGATTTTCAAAATTAATTTATAACTTTGAACATCCACGTAAGAAATGTGACCTAATCTCTTTTTTTATGAAACTATTTAAGAGTACCTGAAAAGTTAAAATAAGTTTCATTTTTTTCTTTAATAATGGAATTTATTCACCTGTTAAATGACTTGAACTTTACAGTCATTTGATTGGAAAAAGAGAGAACTAAGGAAATTAGTTCATCCTCAAATCTTCTTCCTTTTACCTTTTATAACCTAGCTGTTTAGCAGTCTGGTGAAATTCATTTTCATTTCCCATTTTAAAATACTTCATCAATAACTGGCTCTAATATTTTGGCCCTCTGACTGTTGCTGAGGCCAATCCTGACTACCACCTTCCTCTCTCTGTGTGATATCTTCCTCTCGTGTGGCCACAAATACATTTCAGGATTTAGTTTATCCAGATGAAAGCTTACTACCATTTTTTTGCAAGATTTTCCTTTACTTTGAAGAAAAAGGTCATATGACACCTTGCACAGGAGCAAATGCTGTAAGAGAAGTGTTCAGGCAGGGTTTGAAAGAGAGAAAAAGAGTTTCACACTGAGTTTTCAGCTTTGTGTAATCAGAGATTAGCCTGAAGTCAAATGAAGGGCTACTTTACATATCTAATAGAGACACCATAGTAAATAGCTGCCATAAGCGTAGGTTCTTGATTTACAGTTCTGTCACAGTTGTTAGGGTGTCCATTGCATTTAAGTACAAATTAGTAATATGTTGTAGAAATCAGTAATATGTTGACACAACAGGATGGCAGTATTTCTTAGTCCACACTTTAGATATTTTCATTAATACGCTTAAATGAGTTTAATAATCAACAGGATACTTCTTCGAAATCATTATGCAAAAAGTTGCATATCCTTTAGGTGCTACTACCAGAGAAAGAAATCTGTTCTGAAGGCATCCAGGAAATACAAGTATACTAAAAATAGTAGAAATGAAACTTTCCGTTTGAGACTACATAAAATATAATTTTCTAGTTTTGCTTTGCACAAATGCAAATGTAAGTTCTTATGGACAAAGATCTCTTTTTCCTGTTGGGCAATTAGGTACTCTTGTATTCGGTTAGCATGACAAGATTTTAGTAGCAAGGAAACTACAGGGGTATCTGCTGTGAGAAGCTGTCAGAAGCTTTTCCTACGTCCAGTGGAGCCATTGCTGGATGGCTCCAAAATAGGACCCACCACTGGTCAAGGCCAAGACCATAAGAGACAGTGGTGGCACCTCTGGGATAACATATTTAAGAAGGGAGGAAAGTTGCTGCACAAGAGCTGCCAGAAAAAGGAGTGAGAATATGTGAGAGAAACAACTCTGCAGGCACCAAAGTCAGTGAAGAAGGAGGGGGAGATGGTGTTCTATTCCTGTGCAGCCTGTGGTGAAGACCATGGTGAGGCAGGCTATGCCCCTTCAGCTCATGGAGGTCCATAGTGGGGCAGAGATCCACCTGAAAACCGTGGAAGACCCTACAGCAGAGCAGGTGGATGCCCTAAGGAGGCTGTGACCATGTGGGAAACCTACACTGGAGCAAGGTCCTGGTGTGACCTGTGAACCTGTTAAGAGAGGAGCCCAGGTTGAAGCAGGTTTACTGGCAGGACTTGACCCCACAGTGGACCACGCTGGAACAGTTTGTTCCTGAAGGACTACACCCCATGGAAGAGAACCACCTTGGAGAAGTTTGTAGAGGACTATCTCCTGTGAATAGGAAGCCCCACTGGTGGGTAGGACCCCACACTGGAGCAGAGGAAGAGTGTGAGTAATTCCCCCTCTGAGGAGTAAGGAGTGGCAGGGAGAAGTGATGAACTGACCACAACTTCCATTCCCTGTGAAGCTGGTGGTGAGGAGGTAGAGAATCAGGGAGTAAAATTAAGCCTTAGAAGAAGAGAATAGGAGGGAAGGTGGTTTTTTTTAAGATTTGATTTTATTTCTCTTTATCCTATTCTGATTTGATTGGTAATAAATTAAATTAATTTGCCCCAGTCAAGTCTGTTTTGCCTGTGGTGGTAATTCATTGAATGATCTCTCCCTTGTGGGTCTTTGTTTCAACCCACAAGCCTGTCATTATATTTTCCCTCCCTTGTCCCACTGAGGATGGCAAGTGACACAGCAGATTTGATGGGTACCTGGTGTCCAACCTACCACAACTCTGTTTCCTAATCAAACGTGAAGAATAATCCTTTTCTAAGTTTATTTCATTATTTCATTTTTCTCAGTGAAGAACCTTTTTCCCAGCATCAGATTTGAACTTCACCTGATTCAGCTTCATTACATTTCCTCATGTCCTATTGCTGGTGACCAGAGAGGGGAGATTAGGACCTTCCCCTCTACTGCCTTCCTTGATGAAGCTGTAGACTACATTGAGATAATTCCTCAGCCTTCTCTTCTCCAAACTGAACACACCAAGCAACCTCAGCCACTCTTCGTAAATCTTGCCCTTCAAACCTTTCACCATCTCTGTTGCTTGTCTCTGGACACACTTTTATATTTTGATGTCCTTTTTATACTGAGGGACTCAAAACTGCACATGGTACTTAAGGTGAGGCTACATCAGTGCAGAATAGAGTGGGACAATCACCTCCCTCAATCAGCTGGTTATGCAGTGCCTGAGGAACCACTGGACATGGCTAGCTCTTTTGGCTGCCAAGGCACACTGTTGACTCATACTCAACTTGCCAGTAACCCAAACCCCCATAATCCCTTTCAATGGGGCTGCTGTGCAGCCTTTCATCCCCCAGTTTGTGTGTATAACCACGATTGTCCCATCCCAGGCAGAGAATCCAGCACTTGTTCTCACTAATTTTCATATGATTGGTGGAGCCTAGGTCTCTAGTCTATCCAGATCTCTGTGTATGATTTTTCTACCCTTGAGGGAGTCCACAGGTCCTCCTCATTTAGGATTGTCTACAAACTTACTTAACACACATTTTATTCCTGCATCCAAGTAATTTATAAAAACACTGAAGAGAACTGGCTTTATAACTGAGCTCTAGGGTACCTTGCCAGCAACTGGCTACCAGCCTGATCTAACACCACTTACTATAATTCTTTGAGTCCAACCCATGAGCCAATTGCTCAGCCAGTGTACTATAGACTTATCTATCTTGGTGATGGACATTTTGTCCAGAAAGATACTGCAAAAGACAGTATTGAAAGCTCTAGTGAAATCCAAAAAGATCACATCAACTGCTTCCCTTGATCAACTAGATGAGTCACCCTTGTCATAAAAGAAAATGACATTCATTAAGCAGGACATTCCCCTTGTGAATATGTGCTGGCTATGGACAATGACTGAGCTGTCTCTCAAGTGTTTTTCAATAACTCTCAAAATAATTGTCTCTGTAGTTTTAAAAGGCACTGAAGTGAGACCAACAGGCCTGTAAATTCAAAAGTCTTCTTTCCCTTCTTGAAAACTGGGACAAGCTTTTACAGTGAATTGGGACCTCTCCAGACCCCCAAGAGCATTTAAAAATAATGGAGAGAGGTCCTGCAAAGATATCAGCCAGGTCCTTCTGTTCACTGGGATGAATCCTGTTGGGCAACCAACTGAACAAGTTCAGGGTCATCTGGGAGTCATCCCTTCCAGTGACATCTTCCAATACAGGGCTCTAAGGGTCCCAGGACCCATCATCAGTGTGGAAGACAGAGGTAAAGAAGACATTAAATATCTCTGCTTTGCCTGTGTTCCTATTAGTGAGATAACCAACCTTATCTTGCAACCAACCAATGTTATCTCTGTAGGTATATCTCTAGGCACCTGACTGCTCATCTTTGTCAAGGCTGAACTGCTTCTAAAGTGAAGGAAATCTAAATGGTAGGCCTCTGGGGAACTTTGGGAATGGAAACAGAGGTCAGAGAAATAGAAATTGAATAGGACTCATAATTTCAGATTTAGTATAAGGAACTTAATTTCAGGGTGTCCTGTTTCTGACAAGGATAGGCTAGTTTTTGCAGTACCCAGGAGAGCACATGGCTAGGACATGAAGGTCATTCTATACCACCTTATGACAGTAACAGGAGCAGGGAGAAGGGAGTCTCTTTCAGGAATTAAAAACTCTCTCTGGTCTGATCAGGAAAGTGGGGCTGCAGTTGGGTCAAAGGCTCCATGGTGAGCATTTTGCATGTGAATCACTCTTTTGTTATTAGTTATAATCTTGTTATTAGTATTGTTCCTGTTAATATCCTTATTCATTGCTGTTTCCAGTAAATTGTTCTTATCTCAACCCACGATCTTTGTCTTTTATGCCTCCAATTCTCCTCTTCAGCCTTTGGCAGAGGAGGGCAGAAAGGGAGAAGGGAGCAAGCCTTGTGTGGTTTCAGTGGGAACACTAAATAGGAGAATACCATTCTGAAACCATAACGGGGGAGGACAGGTTCAGCTGTACAAATGTTTATCATTTATTGGAAGCTATAGCTCATGGATAGCTTTTGAAAGCTCAGAAGGGTGTTTAGATAATCCACAGAATATTTTAAACTAAGGTCAATAGAAACAACAACAAAAAAAAAAACCAATGAAGAATTACTACTTTGTTCTGGTCATATCTGAAAACTGCACATTGCAGCTGAAGTTGTTTTTTATAGACTCTATCCATTTCCTGTAGAAAGTTGAGGGTTTGCCCCCACAGTTCACAAAACAGTTTCTCCAACTATGCCTAAAATTTGTAAAATGACAACTTAGAAACAAAGATAAAATAAAGCATTACTGCAATTTGTCTTGACATAACTTCTGTAAAGATATAAATCTTTCATACTTTCCAAATGAAATGAACTTCCAGTCCAAGAGTTTCAGAACAAGTTTTTGACACTTGTTAGGCAGGAAGGAAACACTCTTAAAATTGCATGTCCATGAGGTAAGTGTGAATGGGAGACTGACATTTTATGGATTTCTTAAGGTCAATTTCAAATCTGAAAATACTATGCTCTCTAATTTGAGAGATCTTATAGTCTGTATTGAAGTCTAATTTAGCATGAATAATCTTTTTTAGTGTATCTAAGGAACAGTCATTCAGTTTAAAATAGACTATTTTCTATTATCCTTTTTTTCACATTCATCTTTCAGTCAAGATAATTTATTACATACATTTTGAAAAAAAAAACAAATATCCTGACATGTAATCAATGTTTTTGATGGATTCTTGATTAACATATATTTATGGTATGTACTGTGAAGCATACAATTTCGCAAACAATGAGTACAGTCTTTTGAGACCAAGTAAGAATATATCATAATCAAACTTAACTTTCTTTCTTTTTACAGAATTGCATTTATTCTTACCATCATCAATTCTTAATATTCCTGATGTGTT
Source organism: Sclerurus mexicanus (assembly GCA_013396755.1). Taxonomy (NCBI): domain Eukaryota; kingdom Metazoa; phylum Chordata; class Aves; order Passeriformes; family Furnariidae; genus Sclerurus; species Sclerurus mexicanus. Next base: position 47,993 of record VWZF01007084.1, on the reverse strand, counting down.
TACTGCTGTCTCAATACTTCTTCTCTCAGTGTATAGTGCTCATCTTCAAGCACAGATATTAATGAAGTTTCTGTTACCTGTACAGCTGGCTTACAAGGCTATGTAGATATTCTTTTTGTTATGAGCACCAGAGAGGACTCCATGGTCTTTGGGCCAGATTGCTTGTTCTGTTTCATGCTAATATAGTATGTAGGGTCCAGCAATCAGCACACACTCTTGAGTGCATTTTCCATATCTAACCCAAAAATAAATGGATTTTCTCTTCATTAAGAATTTAAATTAAACTATTATAGAGGGTAGACCATCAGAGCTACCTGAACTAAATAGAGAACAGGAACTAATATGAAGTAGTTTAAAATAAGAGAAGTGACTACTTTGCAACATTGTTTGGTCTTTTCCTGTGTCTGTTTTTTGGATTTACAAAACCAAGATATGTAAGAAATACTACTTAGCTCCAAAATAAAATTCTTTGAAGTCTGATTAAAAACTCAAGCAGACCTAAGCAGATATGTTTTGCTTACACGAAAAAGGAGAGAATTAAAATTTTTAAATGGACTCTTGCTGTTTCTTCTTTCTGGAACATTGGAGGATATTATGGAAGCAAAAGAACTGCAAACCTGAATGGTTTAGAGTTATTGTTGCAGGGTGAAGTTAAGCCACCAGAATAAGTGTAAACTAAATTCCAAATAAACCACTCCCCTTCTTCCTGTTTCACTCCAGTGAGAAAGGGACAAAGGCAGACACTATGGACTGAGATAACAATTTGCTGAAAACAAAGAGCAATTGAATAAGAAATGCACAGTAACAGCAATGATATTAACAACATGATGATTGAAATATATATTGAATATAGATCTGCATGATATTAAATAGCTGGTCAAACAGCTGCAAATATGAATCTGATTAAAATCAACCAACTGATTTTCTATGGAGTCAGCTGAAAGCCTGGGAATAACAGGTCCAACTATCTCTACAGGGTAGCAAGAGCTCCCTTTTTCAGGAATTTTTTAAGAAGACATCTTCAGCTTGCCTTTAAGTCAGCATGAACTTGTACACTAATGCTGCAACTAAAAGAGTTAATCTAGTTCTCAGGAGTCTACATACGATAAGATGAATCTCACCCATAAACTATAATAGGCCTAAATGAGGAAGAAGAATTTTCTTTAGCAGATTCTCTCAGATTATCTAGAGAAAACTATAACTTACTGTAAAGAAGAAGAATGGGAGAGATGCTGTTTAGAAGAAGTGACTGGACCTGGAAATAAATGAGATTGATTAGAGAGAAAAGTAAGGAGTATGCTAAGAAGATAATAAAATTTGCCTTATCTATGACAGTATGGACATGAATTGTTGGTAATAGTAGGAAAGTTATGGTAAGATAACTGCAGGGACATATTTTGGCAAAGGAAGAAAACCACAAAAATCCTCTCTAACCACAGCTGATAATAACAAAACATCACATAGAACCACTTGAGAAAAAGACTGGTTGAACAACATGCAGTTGGTAGATTTTAGGGAGAATATATCCATGTCCAGAATCTGATTATTTTCCTAAAATGTATAATCTTCTACTAGTCCCTAGCTATCTGTTTTCTGTGGCAACCCCTCAGGATTAACCCAAAATTCATATTGCCTCTTTCTTCTGCTCTTTCAGCTCAATTCTAGAGGTCCTTGAGGTTATTCTGGGTGCTCATTTAATACAGCTGTTGCTCTGACATGAGTAGAAGCTGGCAAAAGTGTAGATAGTAAAAATAAAATCTGAATATTTACAAACAGAAGAATAGAGGCCTTTGTAAAATGCTGCTTGTGTAAGACAAGCATCTCAAAAAATGTGATTCAGATGCCTTAACACAGGCATCTGGTTTCATTTTAGTACCATCCTTGGACATATCTTCCAGTTCAGTGTGGATGTCTCAGACATCTTATATGTCTGTGATGGATGTGCTTAACCCCTTAACCCAACCAGCATGGTTTAGTACAGACACCAAAGGAGGTAAAGGCATGATCCACAGCCAGTCCAAGAACTTCTCCAGTTCTATTCTGTTCTTTGAAAACCCACAAAGGAGCAGAATGACACAGTGAGCATTAAACCATATGTGATTGAGGAAGGAGTAGCAGACACAACGTGTCATAAACTGACTGCAATCCCCAGTCCCTGTACCCTTGCGCTGCTGCAGAAGAGGAGGTAGAGAACTCAGCAGAAAAGAGGAGCCTGGGAAGAAAGAAGGAGTGGGGAGAAGGTGTTTTAAGGTTTGGGTTTAATTTCTTGTTATCCTTGTCTGATTTCATTGGTAATAAATTAATCTAATTTCCCCAAACTGAGTCTGTTTTGCCCATGATGGTAACTGGTGAGTGATCATTCCCTGTCTTCATCTCAAGCCGTGAACCCTTTGTTACATTTTCTTGTCCCTATCCAGTTGAGGAGGAGAGACACAAAGTGACTTCAGTGAACACCGGGCCTTGATCCAGGGTCAACACGCCACGATACAGAAGTCCTAGTAAACCTGTGTGTGTTAAGATAATATTCTACCAGCTTCCCCTAAGCTTTACACAATTAAGAAATAGCACAAATACTTAACATTGTTTGCAGGGTTTTTCCTGACTTGTGCTATAACAGCCACAGATACAAATTATTTAGATCTGCTCACAATTAATTGATAACTACTTTTTTCTAGTTAAAGCAAAGCTTAAAAATAAAATTATAAACAAAACATTAAATTTTTGCTTCAATTCCTAACGCCTGTACAGACGCATACCAAAAAACCCCAGATAATAGCTCTTTTCATTCCACAATGGCAAGTACATTTCCTTAGGGAAACAGGAGCCAAGGTGCTGTAATGAACTGCCCAAAATCATTCTTGAAAGTGTTATGTGATTTCAGATATATTTTCATTGAGTTGATTCCTGAGAAAATGGAATAATATCTAAATATATATATATATATAATTTAAAATGTATGAAAAATAAAGTATTTTTTAAACAAAATTTAACTCAAAAAGCCTCCAAGTATTTTAAGTATTTTAGAACAGCAGTAGGATTTTATAGAACAAAAGACTCTTTTCTCTTATGTCTCTAGAGGGATCATCACCGCAGTATAAATTTATTATATATTTGCATACATCAATATTGTCAGGATCTTACTTCATGTCAGCTTGTTATAAAAACATACCTAATTTGATAAACTGAAGCACTTGATACAGAAGCTTAGCAGTAGATGACTGTATTAAACCATGTTCATCTAACACCAGTTAGATCCTCAAAGTGGTATGAGATCGTGCAAGACCTACAGATGAGATTCACTGGCTGCTGGTGGAAAGAATATTATGCAGCATCTCAAACAGTATCCCATTGTGTAGGCAACAGAATCAAACCCCTGCTATGTAACTTCAGATGAGATAATAGGCATCACTGACTGTCTTGATTGGATTTTCATTGACTATAGTCTAAACTCAGACACCTGGCTGACATGGAGGCATTTAGGCATAGATATATAAAGACATTTGAGTATAGACAGATGAATACAGTTACTGCCAAGCTGAGTCCTACCCCCGAAGCTCATAAGAATTTAAATAGAAATGTGGAAAAATAACTTTTTTACCGTTAAATAAATGCTTTATTTTTTAATTCATATTTTTGAATCCATGTTGGATGCACGTTTTATTTTTATACTCTCTTGTTTGAAGATAATAATTTACAAAGTATGATTAGTGTTACATATTTTAATACATAGAACAATTTTGGTTTATCTAGTCTGAACTTGTACCACTTCATGGCCTATTTCCAATTAGCATTTCCCAGAAAGAAGGCATTCAGCTGCCATTACTGCCTTTGAAAATTACTTCTCATCCCTTTTCTGCAGGGAGAGAAATTGCAATAAGTTTGATCTGTAATAAAACCTGAGAAATAAAACTGATTTTTTTTTTTCCTTAAAGCTAAGTTTATAAACATCATGCAGCCCAAATTCAGGGTACATAATACTTTGAATTGTGTACAATCTCATTCTAGCTATCTATTATGGTTTTAAGGATAAAGTAATTGTGGATTTTAGCAGAAGTGTCATAAACATTTCAGAAGATTGCACTTCCTGTCTGTGTGATCTGACAACTGAGAACAATCAGTTCCAAGTCACAGGTTTTGCATAAGAAAATCCTATAACCATCAAACTTCAAGATGTTTCTGAGATGTAAAGGTTGAGGTGTACTAATTTTAATAGCTGAAGTCAACAGAGGTTTGTCTTTCAAAGTGTATGTTTTAGACAATATACCTCTATTTTTCAGTAGCTTGTCATACAACTCAGAATCAGAATCTTTGACATGACAATAGCAAAAGAATCCCAAAACAAAATAGCAACAACAACAAAACAACCAACAAAACAAAAGAGGAGCAAACATTAAAATGGGCCAAAAGGAGGACTGAGCTATAAGTCTTGAAGATGTATAATAGGGCAAGAGCTAACACCAGAACTATTCAGGGAATGCTAGGATGACTTTAAATCGTCTTTGCTCTGTCATACAGGGATGTTACTGTTCTAAAAGTGGTTCACAGAAACATAAAATCATGAAGTTCAGAAGTGATCTTAAGAGGTCCACTAGTTCCATCTTCTGCGCAGAGCAGCTTGCTCAGAGCTGATGATGCAGTCAGATTTTGAATATTTCCACAGAAAAAAAAAATCCCTCAATTTCTCTGGCAGCCTGTTCTAGCATTTGAGCACTGTCACATTAAGTACTGTTCATTATTTTCTTGAAAAACTCCACAACTTGTTCCATTTTCAGACCTAGGAAATGATTGCTTTTTCCTCAGCTGAGATGTGTACAAGCATTGAAAAACAAGGTCACTGAAAATTACTGATTTAATTGTGTCTTCATTCCCTGCTACTAAAATCAGAATTACAATGGGTGTATGGGATACAATGCCTTCATGGAAAGAAAGGGGACTATTAGCATATTACGTTGATCCCCTAGAACATGAATTTCCTAAATTTTTACACATGGCTGTCATTTTCTGCTGCCTTCTCACTAAATGCTCTGGGTTCAGGTCTGGAGAATTGCAAGACTGGGAGACCTGTGACAGAGAAATGAAAGGACCAAAGGTGTGAAAATGATCAGCAGATGTACTTATGTCTGATACCGTCTAATGGTTCACTGTTTCATTATACAAAAGAAAGCAAAAGGGAACAAGGGATTAAACTCTTAGCCTACCTTTTTTCCCAATTTTTGCCTTCAACTATTTTTTATTTCTCCTAATTTTCCTTTCTCTTCTGATTAAAATATATATATATTTATTATATATTTGTGTATAAAATATAAAAAAATAAAATATAAAAAAACCAAAATAAAACTAAACCAAACTTCTATTATTAATCTTCAGTGTTCTATTTTCATGCTTTAATCAAGCTGAAGAGTAGATGTGGGTAATGCAAGGCAAATGTTAACATCTCCTATTCTATTCTATTCTATTCTATTCTATTCTATTCTATTCTATTCTATTCTATTCTATTCTATTCTATTGAAGTCACTTGAGACAAAGAAAGTGTGTCTTTTATCACTCTTCATTTTCCTTTTTTTTTTTTTTTCAGCATACTGTGGTCCTTTAACTTGACTTTCAACAATAAACTTGTTCAAACCTGTAGGTTCTCTGAAGATTTCTAAATGCAATATATATTTCAAATACTGATACCAACAGCTTAAACTGTGTCATATATAGTTGTAAGGTAAATGTTTGGTTCTAGTCTTGCAAATAATGTTTGAGTTAAAAAATCTTTATTCATTTCCTAATATTTTTCATACTTTGAAGGTATTTCTACTGTGTGTTTAAATATTATCTCAGGACAGTCAAATACCTGCAGATTCCGCAGTAAAACATTACTGATCCCCGTGATTGAGGTACCAAGGAAACCTGTAATAACTCATTTCACAGTGAGGCTGGTAAAGGGTCTAGAGGGTAAGTCCTGTGAAGAGTGGATGAGGGTACTGGGATTGTTTAGCCTGGAGAAAACAAGGCTCAGGGGTGGCCTTACCTCTCTCTACAACTACCTGAAAGGACATTGTAACCAGATGGGGATCAGTCTCCTTTCCCAGGCAGCTAGCAACAGGATGAGAAAACACGGTGCCAAGCTGTGCCAGGGGAGATTCGGGTTGGACATCAGGATGAATTTCTTCATGGAAAGGATTGTTAAACATGGAAATGGACTACCGAGGGTGTTGGCGGAGTCACCACCCCCAGAGGTGTTCAAGAACTGACCGAATTTGACAGTGCAATGGTCTGATTTACCAGGTGGTGTTCAGTCAAAGGTTGGACTCCATGATCTCAGAAGTCTTTTCCAACCTACATGATTTTGTGGTTCTGTGATTCTCACTTTCTCGAAATGTGAAAGTATTCCTTGTAGTATTAGATAAATACGTACCTGACCTATACAACTTCAATTGTCAAATCTGTTTAAATAAAACCTGGAATGTTTTTCAGACCTGAAAATAATCACACACAAGTAATTAGCTGTGGACAAGGGAAAGCTCAGGCCAGGACAATTTTTACAGTAGCCAGAAGGAGACATGGCTAGACTGAGGTTATTCTATACCATCTCACACCACTGCTGAGGGCTGGAGGGGAGGGAGCCTCTTCCTGGGAGAAAGGTTTCTTTCTGGTCAAGTAAGCATGGTGGAGAGAGTGGTGGGGTAATGCTGGTTCTGAGCCTGAGGAACTGGTTGGGTAATGCTTCCAAGCCAGAGAGAGTGGTCAGGATAGTGTGGCTGCAATTGGGTTGGGCTCTGCAATGAGCATTTTGCATGTGAATCACTCTCTCTCTTTTGTACACTTTTTTTTTTTTTAATTATTAATATTGTTGCTGTTACTGTCTGTTTTCTTATTTCATTGCAGTTTCCAGGAAATTGTTCTTATCTCAGCTTGTGAACTTTATCTTTTGTGCTTCCAATTCTCCTCTCCATCCTGTTGCACAGGGAAGGATGGAGAGGGAGGGGAAGAATGGAAACAGTAGCATCATTTGGAGAGTCTCGGGGCGGGGGGGGGGGCACTAAATTGGGGAGCGTCAGTCCTAAACCACAACACTCAGTTTCCTTCCCAACAAGTGTTTGAATCTGATAGATAGTGCAAGTATGAAATGTGTACATTCCAATTCTCTTCAGATACATGAGATTTGAAACATTTTTTTTTTCCAAAACCAAGTTAAACTATCAGAGATTATGTTAAAATTTACAGCCTCTTACAAAGATTTTTTAGTAATGCTGACAGAGCTAACTTCCCAATTAAATGCAGCGTATCTCTAGGAATGTAACATTGTATCTGAACTTATTAGTTGGGGGCACGTGTGATGAGTCTCACCCCTGTGTCACACTCTCAAGGCCACCTCTGTTTTGAATCCCAGTCAACAACATGCATCATGCTTCACTGACACAGTAGGTTTCTCACAGATCTCAAATATGAAACTGCATTGCTCTTTTCAGACATGACCATTTCCTCTCTTACTGAGTCTGGGCCAGGTTGCCTTTGTCTATCTCTTGTGCCAGAAAGAAAGCAGGGCTTTGTGTGCTGTTGATTCAGGCTGTTCTTTCACACAAAGATGAGACATATCTCCTAAGACATCATCATATACAAGGTTGTTCCTCTCTCATTTGTTCAACTCAGCAGTGTTTAATAAAAGGCAAAATAGAAGAGCACTTACTTTAAAAAAAAAAAAAAATCAACTGTCTCTACTCTACAGATTCCTGTGAGATCTCAAGAAGAACTGCTCTGTATGGTAATTTTTGAAAGTCTGGCTTTTTTCTTTCATTATCTGCATGGAAGCTTCTAGATGATGAACAGTATAAAGATGTGGTTCTTCATATCTGATGTCTAAATATGAATTTATAAGCACTTAGACTTGACAGTTTTAGCTTCAAATGCAGTTCTCCACTATCCTCAGATGCCTTTTTCTCATTTTCTCACAGAGTTGTTCTTGAATATAGGTGACACTATTTAAGCTTCAAACAAGGTTATTTTATTACTTTTTAAACAGTGTGACAGATGTGTAAATGTTTTAGCATTTCCAGGTAAATATTTATTTCTAAGGTATTTTCTATCAGCTTTCTGTTATTTAACTATTTATGTGTGTTTTGTCTACTAAGAAAAGCTAGTATGAGCTATCAGCATCAAAAAGAGTACACCTGGATATGTAAATGACACTGTGAACCCATCCATAGGACTTAATGAATAGCAATGTTTGCCACCTCTGTAGCTTGTTCAAGTTCCACAGGCTAACACACCAGAAACTTTCAAATTGAATCACAAATTGTGGTTTATTTATAAGTTCAGTGTATAATTTGCCTTTTGGCTCAGTATGGCAGTCTTTTTATTCAAGAAACAGCTAACATAGAATTTAATGAATTTAATCTGTTTGGATGCTATAGAAATGGAGAATTGACATATCTAAAATGTTTCTGAATTATGACTACTTTTACATTAATTGAAATCATTAATATTATGCTAGTAAAAGTCAATATTTACTCACTGAAAATTCAAACTGGTCCTTTTGGTGTGTATAGTGTGAACTAAAGTCATTACCCCAGTCCCAAAATTTTAAATACTGCAGATTTTCTCTTTGTGGTGTGAAACAATTTTGAAGAGTGAATTCATAGCAAATCATCACTCCCATTCCTCCCTTTAGCAAAGTGAAACCTAAGGATTTAGCTGAGTATTGGAATACCAGATCTTGAACAGTAAACTTGGAGGGGGAGTTGCTTTACCATTGTACTCCTCACCTCCAGATACCAAGATTTAAAATATTGAACATTCTAAGAATTCCTCAGTCTCCCCAGTCTTTCTTTTGCATGTGTCTCTTTTTGGAGTTCTGCTGGAACTATAAGGATGGCTTTTTGTGAGGTGGAGATACAGGTCTTCAGTACACTTTTTTTGTGACTTCACCAAAAAGAAAACACTTTCCAAGAACTAGTTCTCCTCTCTTCCATTTAGAGAGTGGAGTGAGGAGTGTGGGTTATGGTGTGAAATTCAGAACTCCTCTAACTGCTAAAGTTTAATCTTACTACAAATCCAGTAATATAAAAGACATTAAAAAAAACCCAAAAAACAATGCAGTCAGGAAACAAGAGAAGGAGGCTACAATAACATGAGTTTGTGAATGTGTTTGCAACTATATGAAGGAGACAGTGACAAGTTTCTTCACCTGCAAATGCAAAAGTGAATGATAAGTAGTTGTAATATGTAGTTGGATTGGGTTTGTGTGGCCAGGTTCTGGTAGTGGAGGAAATACAGGTGTGGCTTCTGTGAGAAGCTGCCAGATGTTTCCCCCATGTCTGGTAGAGCCAATGCCAGGAGGTTCCAGGATGGACCTGCCACTGGCCAAGGCCAAGCCAATCAGGAATGATAGTAACACCTCTATGATAACATATTTAAGAAGGCAAAAAAACCCAACTAAACCAAAAAAAACCTGCCAACCAAACAAACAAAAACCCAAACAAAGAAAAAACATTATTTGGCAGATAAAATTTCAGCCAGAGAAGAGCAAAGTGAGAACATGTGAACAACCCTGCAGACACCAAGGTCAGTGGAGAAGGAGGGGAAGGAGGTGCTCCATGCACCCAAGCCAGAGCTGAGGTTCCTCTGCAGCCCATGCTGCAGCCCATAGTAAGTCAAAACCTTGCAGCCCATGGAGGGCCATGGGGGTGCAGAGATCCATCTGCAGCCTGTGGAGGAGCATCACGCTGGAGCAAGTGGATGCCTAAAGGAGGTTTTGACCCAGTGGGACACTGAGCAGGGTCCTGGCACAAACCTGCCGACCCAAGGAAAGAGAAGCCCACACGTTCCAGGTAAGACTTGTGATTCTGTGGGGGATCCACACTGGAGTAGCCTGTGCCTGAAGGACTGCACCTCCTGAAAAGGCAGCCCATACTCTTGCAGTTTGTAAAGAACTATTGCTGTGGTATGGACTACACTATGGAGAAATTCATGGAGGACTGTCTCCAGTGGAGAGCCCGTGTTGGAGCAGAAGGAAAGACTCCTCTCTCTGAGCAGTGGCAAGAAACAACCTATGATGAACTGATGGTAACGCCCATTCCCGGTCTTCCTGTGCTGTTGTGAGGGAGGAGGTAGAACTTGAGAAGGAGGGAGGGATGGGGGGAAGGTGATTTTAAGATTTGTTTTGTTTCTCGTTCTCCTGCTCCAATTCTGTTAGTAATAAATGTAATTAGTATCCCAAATTTGAATCTGTTTTGCCCATGATGGTAATCAGTGAGTGATTTCTCATGGTTCTTATCTAAACTCATGAACCCTTTGTTATCTTTTTTCTTCTCTGTTCAGTTACACAGGGAAGTGATAGACTGTCTTCAGTGGGTATCTGGTGTCCAGCCAGGGTCAACCCACTACTGTAGTAAAAGATATTGGTAAATCTTATCAGTGGTAGTGCATTCTTTGGAAATAAGCCAGTCACTGATGATAATTCATTGCAAGTATTTTCAACTCAGCTGTTTCCAGAATTTGGATTATATATCAAAGTCAGCATCATAGCAAGAGAAAATGTAAAACATTGTATTATTCTTAGGAATTCTGAGACAAAGACTTCCAACTTTTGGTTAAATAGTACTTATTCATGGTGACTGACTCTGCAGAAGTTTAAGCTGGTTTTATAAGATTATTCAGTAGAATATTTTTGTTGCTTTGCTGGTTAGCCTTGGCTAACAGCCAAACACCAACCCAGCCACTTGTTCATTCCCCTCTCTTAGTAAGACTGGGCCAGAAAATAGGATGAAAAAGCTTGTGGGCTGAGATAAAGACTAGAAGACTCTTTATGAAATCCTAGGGGGAAATAATTTAATTTTTATTGTCATTCAAAATACACTTGGGTAGGGACAAAGCAAGACAAATATTAAAACAACACATTTCTTCCCTACTCTCCCAAACTTAGTTTCACACTTTCACTCCAGGCTTTCTTATTCCCTCCCTGAGTAGCAGGGTAGGATATAGAAGGAAATAGGTATTGGTGACTCCTCTTTGCCACTCTTTCCTTCACCAGAGCAAGATTTCGCTTGCCCTGGTGCACGTTTTCCCATGGGCTGTGATGAGTTGTGGGAATAGATTCACAATATCAGAAGTGGAATAAGGCATGCAAGAGATAGGTCTCTGGGGAGGATGGAGAACCCAGCCAGAGTGTCTCTTTTACTGTGTTGTAACATGAAGTTTTTACCCTTTTTCCCTGAGTTACCCCCACCACCCCCCCTTCCCTGGACTTTTTGTCTCCCTAATTAGTATGCAAGCCTTGGCCAGGCCAGGTGAAACCCCTCTGATTGGTCTGTTGTTAACCCTTCCCCTTGAACCCTATAGGTTGTGAAGCCCTATAAAAGGCCTGGCCAGGTGATTAAACCTTTCTCTGCTTTCCTGCCCTTGGTGTGTGTGTCTGTCTCTTTGCTGAGTTGTCTGGAGACCATGTGGTCAGCTATGTGGCCCGGGAGGGGATGGGAAAGGGGGGAGTGAACCCCTCAGCTCGCCGCAGTGAGTACTTCTGGGGAAAAAAAAAAAAAAAACTGCTCTGGAGTGTGTTCTCCTGAAGACTATAGTTCTTTTAGGAAATGTCTATCTGCTCCAGCCTGGGTCCTCTCTTCCTCCTTCCTCCCCCCATTTTCTTCTCCTCCTCTGCCTTACCTTCTGACCTTGGTGTTTCCTCTTCCTTTCTTTTCTGCCTGTCCAGCATTTTCTGTCCTTTCTTAAAACATCTTTTGTTTAAGAGATGCCACCACTGTCCTGCAATGGGCCCATTGCACAGCCAGCTGGAACTAGTTGTCCCTGACATAGGGAAGTCCACCACACTTTCACACACAGGCTACCTTTGCAGCACCTGTTATTAAAAGTTTACCACACATATCAAATGATATTGTGGAGCAGAAAAAAATTCACTTTAGAAGAAATGTTCATTTTTCCATCTGAAGATCCTACTTCAACAACGTCTAACACTTCTCCCATATTTGTAAAATCTTTTGACAAAAGTAATGATTGAAGAGCAGTGATTATTCTAGGGACCCTCCTACTCCAAATATGCAGCAAACTGCTAATTCAAATGGTGGTTTTTTTGGTGTTCTATTAGATTTCTCCTTGAAAATCTTAAGGTGTTATTTTCTTGCCTTTTTTTTTTCATCTTTTGAAATGCTGATACTTTTTGAAGATTTTGTGAAGAAAAAATACTGATTTCTGGCCAGATTTGGATTGGGGATTTTGGCTTTTTGTTTTGTGGTTTTGGTTTGGTTTGGGTTTTGTTTTTCTTTTCTTTTTTAGGTGAACCATGCAGCTGAGATCTCTTTACATGCATGGATATTTAATAATAATTACTGTCTTTAGTTTTATAAAATATAGTGAACATTGAATCAGATTTCAAATACTTTTTATTAGTTCAGTTCTGAATTTCTACACCAGTTATGGAACATTTAGGTAACATTTCATTTCTCATATCATATCATATATCATATTCTCTGAATAGAAAACTAATAAAAATCTGATAAATTATGACATTACACACATAATTTACCTACATATAATTTAAATTTTTTAAGTCGTTTGCTTGTCAGCAGATTTCACTGTTGAAGTACTTGGCAGTAGGGAAAGAGACAAGATATTCTGTTCTGGGTTTGGTTAGTTTCATTTTTGTCTTTCTATTTTTAAAACACAAAGATAATTTTGTTGCTAAGATTCCTTGAAGCATCAGTATTAGTTCCTCTGTGTCACCAATTGGTGGGAGTTTTCTGGAGTTTAATTTGATAAATAATTGCATAGTTGTTCCAGCGGTAGGTGAACTATCAATCCATTCATTAAAGAAAAAAATATTGATGTGAAAATTCTGTTCTCTGTTTCACTGAGATATTTGCTGTCAGTATGGAAACAGAAGGATATTAAACTTCACGGATTTTAAGTACTGGGAGGATTCTCGAGCTTATAGGCACTAGGTTCATTATATTGTAACAAGCAACAAAAACTCTTTTTGGATGTTAGTATCAAATTGTTCAGACTATTAATACATTTTAAATAATGCAATAACCAGATTAAAATAAAAATTAAAGAATAAAAACCAGCAAAATAATCCGAGGAAATTTGGTGGAGAAGCCAGTCTGTCTTCCCTCTCCTGCTGCAATGAAATAACAATCAGATCATGCCTTTTATCTACTCCTTATAAGTCTCTGGATTTTGTTGTGCAGCAATTTATTTTCAGTAGAAAGTGTGTAGGACTTCCAGTGGAACCCTTTTCCCCAAAAACTAACTATAGTGTGGCTATTTTTTTTGAGATTTTTGTTTTGCAATATGAGAAGTAAAATGAACTACAGTTTTCTATTTTTCTTTCAAGATATTTCTTTAGTAGATTGTTAGCAGCATAATGTCAGTAAAATTCTGCCCTCATTACCTTTTTCTGTCATTGTGTTTTAAGAGTGTACTACATATATCACTGCAAGCACCTACAAAGATCTTGTGAAGAGGAAGTTCAAGAGGAAGACCAACTACAGGGGGCTGCCTCTTAGTCTACTATCTTTCTTGAGTAAAAATATCCAAAAAGATCTTTAGAAATAAAAATAATAACCAAATAATAATTAAAAAAAATATTACCTTCTACTTATCTTAAATGAAAACATTTTGACCTTTTACTTTAGTAGAGCAGAGGGATAAAAATGCATATGCTGACATGCTATATAACTGCTAAGAAATCAGCCATAGAATGCCCATTTTGAGATATTTCTTTTTCCGAAAGAATACAAAGGATACAAAAAAATACAGTGAAACAAAAATAAAAGGAAAATAAGCATTGAATTGTTCAAGATCCACAAACAAAAGACAAACACTAGAGCAAAGTCTTCTTTCCTTGCAAAAACATAGCAACACTTTTCAATATTTAATGTTCTGTTGGTGCCTTTCTACCTGCACTAGAGCTATTAGTATTGATGCAAATTGCAGCTCTTAAGCCTCAGATGTTACATTCAAAGCTCATTTTCTGATGTCATTAAACACGGCTTTTTGGAAAAGTGATTTACTTTATTTTCTAAAATACTACTCACAAGGATGTTTTGACATAATTAAGTCAATAACATTACTTAGAACCTTCACATAAAAGTAGTTATTTCATTGCCAAATAGTATGCTGATGAATGTAGACTAACAACGTCATTTTCTACAACTGCAGTTGTTTTCTGAATATGGTGTTTCAACATGCAACCCTATAGGCCTCTGATTTCTTAAAAGGCAGAACTAAAGGAAAATATCTTCATGGTTTGATAAGAAACTGACTATGCCCTCCCTGCATCTTGGAAAACTCAGGATGAGTATTTAAAAAATAAAAACACACCTCCTTTGCTCCCTTCTTTTGCTCCACAAAATCAAGTAGAAAGCAAGCTACAAGCTCTTGTGCTGTTTCACACGCTGAAATAGTATACTTTAATTAGAGAGGTATAACTTACTTTTGTGCTGTACCTAGGCACTTTACATGAGGAAGATGTTACACCTGAAATTTATTAATAGAAAAAGTGACAAGCTTTTGGTAGGTCTCAAGTGGGATTACAGTGTGCTGCACCTAATGCTCTCCAAAATAACAGTATTACTGTCGTTCTGCTAGAGGTGCTTAAAATTCTTAAACTGGTAAGTCCTAGAGCTGATCCCAACTTCAACTGTTCACTCTTTGTGTAGCTCTTAATTAAGACACTATGGCATTAAATTTGACTAATTTTTTCTTCTTCTACCTTGGAGTATATTGCATAAATACAGATATGTGTGGACTTATTTTATACTGCTCCCTGTCCCCGTGGTCCCTAGCACTAGAACAGCCCTGACAGGGGCAAAACAACTCTCTCTTCGGGGTCTGGGGTGGCCTTGGCCAGTTGGAGCCCTTTGGAGATGTGTGGAGCCCTCATGTGACTATTGCCCACCTAGGAGGAGCTGCTGCTTGCTCAGGGACAATAGGGGGACATCTGGGTGGGGGGAGCAACAATTCTGTGTCACAGGACTGGTGGGGTAATTTCCACCTCTCCTGCAGGGTCCCTAGGGGCAGATAACAAGTGGTGAGGTGAGTTGGGTGAGAGATGCAACCTTGAAGAAGGTTAGTGATAGGGACTCATGCCACCGGAGAAGAAAGACTTGTGCCAGTGAGACCTGTCTGGAAGCAGAAGGGGTAGAAAAATCAATGAGGATGATGGAGCAATCAAAACCTTGTATGAAGACTAATACAATGATGTTAAAAGCTACCATTTTTTTCATACCTCTTAGAATATGATTTTATAGTTTATTAGTTTTCTTAAGATCAGTGGCTAAAGTATAAATACAAGCAAAACTGTTCTGAGATAACTGCAGAGTCAGAAATCAGGAGACAGCAGTCAGACACTTTCCCAGAGACTACTCACAGACTATTTCAGTAAGGCAACAGTACAACTATGTCCAGAACCTCATTACAAAAATAAGTGGATAGAAGAGTTCTTTCAGGACTTACACGGGCTTGCTATTTGCCTTCTGAAATGCAGTTGTCAGGGAAGAAATTGGAAAGACTCTGGCAATTCTACTGCTTATCTATTACCTGATATCTCCTGCTGAGAGATTAGACCATGTTCAGGTTAAAGGAAAACAAAAATGCCAGACATTTTCTAAGAAAAGAATTGTAAAACCTCAAATTTCTGTTTCATATATTGCCATAATTCCTAGTTAGGAAGACCTTGCTGTTAAAGGTTGGGATCTGAGAAAGCAGAATTTGAAGAATCAGAAAACAGTTTTCAGATTTGAGTCCACATTGCTTTCTCAATTGATGTTAATTCCCTCCACCCCTTTTGATTTTTTCCCCCCAAGAATTTTTGCTTTAAACTATCTGATCAGCATATCATATTTAATTTAAAATTATGGTCTGTCATTAAAGATTCTTCTTCTCTGATAAATCTAAGTTCCTCTCCCCCTTTTGTTTTGTGTGTGTGTGTGTTTTTTTTTTTTTTCAAAATAGTAACTGCTGCACAGCACCTTTCCATTCTGAGAGGCACTAGATTCTCCTAAATTCAAATATTCATACAAATGTTTGCTCATTAAGGACACTATTGTTACAGCTTTATATATATATAAAATTATTATTGTTATTATTCTTCTATTTCAGTCCTCTTTCATAACCAATCTGATTCTAGAAGTTATGTCAAGGCATATGGATGACAGAGAGATGATTAGAGACAGCCAACATAACACAGGGCAAATTGTGACTGATTATTCTCTTGGTCTTCTATGATGGAGTGACTGCATCACTGGACAACAGAAATGCAACCCAAATCACCTACCTGTACTTCTGTAAGGTCTTTGATACGATCCCACTCAACATCTTTGTTGCCAAATTGGAAAAATATGTGTTTGAGAGATGGACTATTTGATGTATAAGGAGTTGGCTAGATTTCAGTGTTTAAAGACTTACAGTCAGGGGCTCGGACTCCAAAAGTTAAGAAGTGCTGTCTTCAAGCTGAATGGTGCAGCTGGTATGCCTGAGGGAAGGGATGCCAATCAGAGGCATGACATGAGGGGTGGCTGAACAGTTTGAGGAACAAATAGTTAAATAGCAATTTAATTGCAGTCTTGTACTGCCTAAAGAGTACAGAAAAGAGTGTTGTATTCCTTTCATGAGTGCACAGTGAAAGAACAAGGGACAGTGCCTACAAGGTGTACAAAGGGAAATTCTGATAAAATACAAGAGCAGGGGCAACAAAGCAAAAAAACACAATAAGAAAGGTTAACCACTAGTACAGTTTGTCTAGAGATACTGTGAAATCTCCACCTTTGGAGGTGTTCAGCACTAGATAAGACTCTAGGTAATCTGATCTAACCATAAGCCTAGCTAGGTTTTGAGCTGGAGGTTCAAACAGATAGCTACTTTCAGTAGACTCCTTCAGACAGTTTCTTTTCTGTGATTTCATAATTCAATATTTTTTTCAGTAGGTTTAACTTAAGTTATAGATAAGGGCAGCAAAAAAGTAGCAATGGGGGAAAGAAATCTGTGGGCTGCAGAAATAAGGTCAATAATCATGAATTTCTTAATATATGTTCAGAGGAAGTGAGGTAGTAATGTTGGTACAGATACTAGATAAAAAGGAATAAGAAAGGTATTAATAATTCAGACTCTAGACATATGTAAATAGTACATTTATTCTGTGGCAAAAAAAAAGTCATCTTGGTAAAAATTATTTTATATTTATATTTAATTGGAGGAATGCAAACATTCTGAAGGTAAAGAATAAATCCAGACCAATAATCACAAAGACCATTAAAAAATATATCAATAGAGAATATTGATAAGTATGCCTGATACGAAATTTAGAAAACAGGCTGTCTACTGAAAAGCAGATGTAATTCAGCTTGTGTGATTTACCCAGAGTAAAAAGTGACTTGGTCATAATCCTAAGTATGTTCATAAAGAATATATTCCTTACTCTTTCTATAACACAAGAATAAAAAGACATCATGAAAAAGGGTTCTGCTGTTCCCCTATCCTACTTCACCAAATAATCAGGAGATGGGGCTGCTACTGCCTAATTTGAAGGCAAATGTGGGACTCAAGGTATTTTTATTTTGTTCATATATGTGATGTAAATTTAATGCCACTTGTACAATATAGTTTCTATTTTGTGAGAGTGGTGCATATCTGAGTGAAAAACAAACAAAAAACCTCAACAAAACCTAACAACTGCTGTTAGAGCTACAAGTTTGATAGAGAAATGGGTATGTGATAGTCTATACAATCAAAGTTTAAAGTAGGGGATCCTTGGAGTCCCTCTTAAAATTCCACTATTTCTGCTTTCTGAAATTTGTTTAACCTTTATTTATTACTTGAACAAGGAGCAACAGTTCAAAAACTACAAAAAAATAAATTAATTACTATGAAGCTCTGTAGCAGACCTACAAAAGACTGAAGACTAAGGATATATTAAAATACAATATTTACAATGGGAAGAGTAAGTGACTCTATAGAATTATGTAGGAAGTGAATACATTGTTATGCAACGTGAAATGTCTCTGAATCAGCCCTTCATATTAAGGTGTATTATGCATGATAGAAGAAGCACTTCAGAAATTCAGAATGTGCTTTAATATTTACTTCAACAGGAGGGAGCTTGCAATTCTTATGTAGAATTTAGTTTAAAAAAATCTGGAGCAGTTATTTATTTTTTTAATATATTTCAATGCCTGACTAAAAGGCAGTAGAAGTCCTCAATAATGTTAAAGATGCTTGTAGATGAGCTATAAGAAAGAGTGAGTCATTGCCCAGAGGAATTAATAAAGGCTCTGTGAATGCATCTACATTCTGTCACGATGTTGAAACATTCAGCATTTTCAAAAAAGTAGTTTGAGTAGAAGTACAAATGTCAAAAACAAAACACTTCAGGAACAATCATTTTACTTTTAAGAGATTGTTTCAAAATGCTAAGGAGCAGAAAGCAAAAAAATATTCACATGGAAGTTACTGTTGTTGCCAGTTTGTATTGTTACTGAAATCAACAAAAAGTTTGCAAGATATTTCAGTCTCTTGAGTTTTGTTTCTAGGGGTCAATGTACTAGTTTCACTAAAATGATATAAACTGACAGCAGGGCTGTTTTAAACATAATAGCTCTTCACTGTCTGTTAAAATGTAAACTTGGTTTTATAATTGATGATGTTCATTGAACTATAAATCGATAATGCAACCTGCTATCTTGGTTACACTAATGATTTCACAGCAATGACAGAGGTACAAAAAATCTGGTGTTTTCCATGAAAAAAAACAGAATACACCCAATAGGGCTAACATTCTAAAATGTTTAAAGTACTTATGTAGAAAAATAAAAATTTAAAAGGGAGAATTGGCAAAATCGCCTCTTCTGTCATCTGAATAATATAGTATGAGTCAAGTATGCAAGAAGACTGTAAATAAGATAGAACAATATAAGTGGTACCCACTCTAAGTTCTTTAGGGTAATAATTAATTCATAAAAAGATGCACTACCATTGTTAGAGAACAATGAACTGAAAGAATTTTTGACATTTCCTTAAGTTAGAAGTAGCAGACAGCTATCTAATAAAATTTCTTTAAATAAAATAAATACGTTTTATGAAAAATGAATGGAAACAAACCAAAAGTATAATTTATGAAGGGAACTTTTTTTGTATATTCTACCCTTTTTATCAGGACAAGATGAGATGAATTATTGTGTTCAACTACAGTCATGAGTTGGTCAGTTTTGGTGCTTGTAGAAAAGCAATAGCAAATGCACTAAGTAAAAAAATGTTGTGGATTCACATGACAGCTATAAAACCCCAAAAATCACTACAAAAAGTCTACTAATCTACATAGAAACATTTGTTCATATTTTAATTGTTATGCTGTTTCAGTAGGATAACATTTTTTGTCAACTATGTAGGGGGATGGTTTTCCTAAAATAACTTCAGAGAAGAGGTCAATTAAAGGCATGCAGTGCACAAACTACATAGTGCAGCACATCCAGACCTGTGGGCAGCCGATTATTTGATTAAGTTAATGATTTATGAACTGTTATTAATCTTTGCACCAACAGGAAACCAATAAATTAGTGTTCCTAAGTGGTTTGATCTAGCCTAAATCCTGAAAAGTGGAAGAAGCAGACAATTGTCAGACTTCCTTGACTCTGTTCGGATTTCCTCAGCTTCTGTCAGATTTGCTCGGCTCTGATGTCTACTGAACATGAAGAAAATGAGAGCTACAAAAGAAAGCAACAACTTCATTCTTCATGAAATCTGGAAAGCTGAATAAAGAAGACTTAAAAAGCAGTTTAAATCCCCAAATCCAGAAACATCAGCAAGAAAAGGAATTCAAAAGCAATAATTCTAGCAAAAGTAGAGGTTTTCAGTTAACTGAGAGCATCACCACAATGTTCCATGAAGGTCCTGTTTGAAAACATAAAGATACTTAACATACTTTAAATGAAACTTGAAAGAAAGAGACATTCATACACACCTTTGATAAAGTCGGGTTTTTCAGTTGATGGCTTATGCCTAATCAGTTTGAAAATGAGCTGTAAATGATTATGTACACATAGCCTGAGAGACATTTTTGTTAGTCAACCTGTCAAAAATGTAACTATTTTTTAAGGGATCTATTTTTAAAGTTTTTTTCTTTTTTATTAAAAACCTGTTTATTTTATGAAAGTGATGTGAGAGAATGCACCTTTAAGATACTCCCCAGAGTAATTGAGAAGTAGTTTTTAGGTAATATGAGTGTTGACATGTGATTCCATGCTGGTCACCCAAAACAAAAACAGATTTTACTTCCCTTGAATTCCTTGACTTTAGTGATCAAAGATCATAGTGATCAATTCTCAGAAAGGGAGAAATCATGTCCTGCTATGGATGGACTGTAATCCTATCTTGTGCCTCAAAGGCACACACCTGTGCAAGGCAGTTGGGGTCTATTGGACCTGTGTGATTGCTCATCATGAAGATCTAGACAGCACTCAGTGAGGTGTACATCTACCTCTAAAAACACTTTAACAGTACATGGGCATTGCTTTAGGAATAGGCTTCTGTACTAAGAGAAAAAGGAAAAGAGATGGGAAGGTGATAACTGTAATTACACCATTCTGCAGTAGCTCTCCTCATCTGTATTTGTGGCATGCTTTCTGGTTTGACAGTGCTGCCAATTTGGGATTGATTCGCAAACTAGAAACTTTTTTTTTTTTTTTTTTGTTTTAGGTCTTCAGGGGAATTAAATACATTAGAAGAATTGAGAAATGACTTAGTGTATGAAGGAGTTGTTCTGCACAAACTTTAATTCTTTGTGACTAGGAAAAAAATAGGCAGGAATTCTCATTGACAATAGAATTGCTAATAGAATTGCAATATAATATCCATAGCTCCCTATTTCATTCAGTGGGAAATCTTGACTTCATAATATTTTATTTTTTATTACTTTTCATGATTTCATTATTTCAGGATAATTAGAAAAAAAATCTTTTTTTACTGTGACATAATGCCAAGAACTGACAAATAAATAGAATAAACTGCAAACAAAATGCAATCTAGCACATAAGGAAAAGGTTTGATGAGAAAAAACAGCATTACTACCATAGCAACAATCTGTCATTTGCAGAGTTTCCTAAGTTTAAATGCAGCTTTATCAATTTAGTGGGTGAGGAAGGTGCCCAGCTGTCGTAATTTTATGTCTAAATCTTAAACTTGGGCTTCCAGCACTGACAATATTTTATTCTTGATATTAAATCTGCTCCACTGAAAGCATGTTAAATTGGTTCACTGTACCCTAATAAAACAGGTGGATTTAGGCAGTGAAAAATTATAATGTAATTGAGACCAATTACTGATGAAAAGAAAAAGAATGGCTGTGTTGTCATAATAGTAATTAAAAGAAGTGAACATCTAGTGTATGAAAGATTAAAATGGAATCTAATCTTATAAGAGGTTAAATGAAGGGCAGAAATAATCACAAGACACAAGGTGGGAAAAAGTTATGGGTGATTGCACCTGAGCCACATGAATGCATACATGAAGCTTTGATATTTTTGTCTGTAAAGCTCCATGAAAAATGTGTATCCCTGTAATTAATGCATATGCTGCACAACTTCCTCAACGGTGAACCAGAAACAGAGGATATACTATAACTGTAAAATATTCTAGAGAACTTCAGGTCAGTTCTGCAGGTCATATAATACATGACCAGGGTATCAGAGTTACTATCCTGAAGCAATACAAATTCTCTTGGAATTTATAGTATACTAAATGCATCCCAAATGCATCAACACATTGAATTCATTGAATTTGTGCTATGCTTTTTCCATAGTTGGAAGTTTCAGCAAAATTAGTTTAGCTTTAAGACAAAAGATTAAAAATCACCTTTCACAACATTGTCTGTAATCTTTCCCTAACCTGTTGATTGGTGAGTGTTGAATAGAAAATTAATGCTTTGGTTATGGCACTAGTCAAGAAGACATGTAATATCCCATATGTGACAAGTCTGAGCCTTCACTTTAGTATAAATAGTTGCCAGAATTAATTCTTACTCCTATCTTGTAGATGTGAGGAAGTGTACAAATTGTGTGCCTGCCTCTGTGTGTGTGTGTGTGTGTGTGTGTGTGTGTGTGTGCACTAGCATCTGTATGCATAAATTGACATAGAGGACTATGTGTGAATATTATGTGATAAAATTGCAAGCAACATTCTAAATTGAAGTGACAACAGATTTTTTTAGAAGAGAGCAAATCAAAACCACAGATGGAACCTGCACCATTTTTTAAAGCATTACATTCATGCTAAAAGACAGCTTTGACTTGTAAGATACAAGCCAATTTGCCTTGCAAGGCCAAGTAAGTATTTTTAATCATGAAATCTGCTAAGAGAAAGAAATAGTTTCCTCCAGTTCTTCTCTCCCTCTATATTATAAATAAAAGTGAAAGAAATAGACCTTGATTTTGATCCTCTTTCTGCTATTGAAATAGTTTTTATAAAGTAAATATTTCAGTGGCAAAAATAATCTCCATACTTTTAAAAAGTTCATTCTTTCAGAATAACAATTTAGTCCATTATGCACATTGAACCCTTACATTTGGTCTTCTGCATACTCTTTCAAAACCATGAAACTTATGATGGTTCATACACAGAAACAGGTATATGTATATTCACTGGTAAACAGAGTACATTGATGATATTGTGAAATCATCTTGACTTGTATATAGCCTGAAAGACTGTAACCTCATGGAAGGCCTGTGCTGGAGAAGGCTCCTGGAAGGGACCTGCTGATCCTTGGAGAGAGGAACCCATGCTAGAGCAGGTTTTCTGTGACCTTGTAGGAGACCCATGTTGGAGCAAGCTGTCCTTGAAGGGCTTCATTTCATGAAAGGGACCCATATTGGAGCAGTTCATGAAGAACTGTGTAGTCTGCAGGAAGGACTCATGATGAAGAAGTTCATGGAGAACTATCTCCTGTAAGAGGGACCTCATGCTGGAACAGGGGAAGGACTCCTGTCCTTGAGCAGCAGCAGAAACAAACTGGAATGAATTGACTGTAACCCCCTTTCCCTATCTCCCTGCACCACTTGGGCAGGAAGGATGTAGAGCCTAGGAAGGTGGGAGGGGTGAGGAGGTAGGTGTTTTAAAATTTGGTTTATTTCTAATTATCCTGAAATAATGAAATCATGAAAAGTAATAAAAAATAAAATATTATGAAGTCATATAAAAATAATAAAATAATGTGGAAGTACTGTATTAATCCTGCTTTTATCCCACTGGCTTTATTTTCTGACTCAATTGTCTTGACTTGCACTTGTAAAGTCAGAGTGCTACACTTCATTTTGTGGGTTATGTAACAATTCTAAACTTGCTGCTGCAGCTGAGTTCTCATATCACTGTTAGATCTACATTTTCAAATGTTCTTTGTCATATATTATGTTCTGTTGGATTTTATCCCATGCGACTATAGATGATATGCAAAGTCTGGCCCTTAAATTACTCTATTAAATCTATCTATCTATCTATCTATCTATCTATCTATCTATCTATCTATCTATCTATCTATCTATCTATCTACTATCTATCTATCTATCTATAATGTTGAAGTTTACTATTTTCTAGACTTGTTCTCAAATATGCATTCTGAAACTCATGGAGCAGGTTTGATGGGTCTTTCTGATGTCCTACACCAATGGGATATTTTGGGACACAAACCCCAGTTGCATGGTGTACTTGTCTGTGATCTGTTAGACCAAGAATACATCTCTTTCAGGCACCATTTCCATTCTGTGACAGGTGGAAAGAGAGAACTGCATAGGCACATTGCATTCCAATTTTCAGACAAAATGTGAATGAAGAGAAAGAAATGAGAGTAATAATGTAGATAAAGCTGCAGAATTTCAACAGTTTCCAAAAATCTTAGAATATCACTGCTATATTTCTTATGTAGGTTTTTTTGTTGTGGGTTTTTTTTTTGTTTGTTTGCTATTTCCACTGACTGTCAATTTCCTTTTTATGTTGGCTGTTCATTAGCACTTCATACAGCACTAGTCATCATCCTATCCAGCTATTCCAGAAGACAGATATTCTGGTTCTGATGAAAATCTATGGAAAAATTGTTGCCTGCATGAAGTGAAATTTCAATTCCTCTAAAAAGTAAAGAAAATGTATTGATGATTAGAATACTCATCAGTGAAAATTAGTTAAATAGGGAAAGAAACAGGAATACAAATCAAGCCATAAACAAGGAGTGAAATAGTTTCTAGCAATTTGAACATTTTCAATCTTTGGATTCCTGGTTTAATAAAACATAAAATGAAGAAGCTAGTTGAAGTTATAGGGTTAATCCTCATGCAGCCTGTGACAGTGATGTATGTCAGAAGTACTCCTAGACAGAAAGTCAAAGGAAGAAAAAACATGAAGAAAATAGGAATGTAGAGCAAAAGTGACAAAACAGCAAGCTGCAAAGCATCATAAATTACTTCTATCATAAAGGAGGAGGAAATGAAATATCTTTTCCTGCTTTTATTCAAACACTCGCAAGCTGAAACATAACTTCTGGAAACTCATTTGAGACTGCTAAAATACTTTCACTTTTACCAGTCATGTATTATCTCTGCCTACTAGAGTATAGACAACGATTTATTATAACTTATTTCACTCCCCAAAATCCATTCGACATAATTTATATCCTTCATACACACATCTCTGTTGTGACACCCAGAAAGAGAAGAATGAAAACTGAATACCAGAAGATATCAACATTTTTTTTCCATAATTTCAAGAGATTTCCACTCTTTGCAGAAACTCCCAAATTACTTCAGGAAATGGGGGAAAAAGGTGGTAAGGGAAAAATATCTTCGCCATATCGTGTCCCTGTTCCTTGTCATGGATGTATTTCCACAGTGAAGGAAGTATTCCATAACATATTCTAGATGTCCAATGCCAAGCCATTTCCCACAGTACCAATTTAAGGGAGCAGAAGAAAAACTAGTCATAGAGGCTGAAGTGGAGGATCTAGGATAGATTTTCAGCTGTTGAGTCTAAAGGCATCCTGGCTTCCTTTTAGTGTGAGACCCAAAGGTGCATCACCTCACATCCTCCTTAGATTCAACTAGAGAGGACAAAAAAGGTACAAGCAGGTGGGAATGGTGCTGTGTACTAACAGCCCTTCCTGTCCAGAGGATCAGGGACCAGGACTGCAATGGACTATGAATGATTAATAGTTAAGATGCAACCAAAGAGTCATAAAAACCATGAATTGCTCTGAAGATTGAACAAAGGCCATGAATTCCTTCATCTTATGAATGATACTGCTAAAGAATTTTCCCCCAGGAGAAATAACATATCTGAGAAGGCAAATATTACTGTGAGAAAAAAAAAAAAAACACACCAAAAAACCCCCAAAAAAACACATTCATATTATTTGGATTCTACAAGTTTCTGTATATGTGAAAGAAAATAATTTTCTATGCTGGATAATTATCCTAATTAAACTGTGCAGAATGAATTAATGGAAGCAAATGTATCACAGTATCTTTTTAAGAATACAGACAGGAAAAATATCAACTTGTTCTTAATGTGAACTACCCAGTGTTGTGACTCACTTTATGATTCATGCAGCACTTATTATGTAAGACTGTTTATATTCTCTTCCAAACCTTTGTTACTTTTTTCATGGCCTTTTATTTGGCCTCCACCCATAATAAAACTTCTGTATTTTATTCTGTAAATATTGTGTAAACCAATTTAAGGTAACACACTCAATCTCCCTTTGTTTATTTATGTAGGGATTGACTAATTCAAAATATATGGAGAAATGTTGTATTGACCCTACAGCTCTTTGCTCCCAAACAAATCATTTAGTTATTTTTCAGTGATGCAACCCAGTAATTTTCTATGACTCTTACATTCCTCACTGTATAGTGACCCAGTTTCATATAGAGGAAATATTAACATCTTTTCCCATAATGCCTTAGAGTCTAATGGTTAAGACATTTCCTGAACTTGAGGAAGGTTGAATTTTCCTCAGGTTTTGGAGAAAAACAGAACTGACGTTTCACATTTCTAAGCACAGGACCCCGGCAGCTATCTTTTATATAACTGATGGACACCAGCACTAGCTACCTTTGATAAATGCACACATTCAGTTCAGTGCCTACCGGAGGACACTCTTCAATATCGAACTTTTCTTTTGGCTAGCTCTAGGCAGTGCTTCAGTGAGCACACAGACTGTTCAGCTTATGCTTTGCATTAGTCTAACTTAATGGACTTCCAAGGGAACCCAGGCTTACAAGGTGTCACATATCTCATGTGCTGAAATATTAAGTCAAAGCTAGTTATCCTTTTAAACAAAAGATAAAATCAGTGTTTCCAAAGGAAAAATAATACTATCCTAAAATCACTATCCAAAATAACTCAGAGAAATCTGTCTCTGTAATTTTTTTCCCCTTTTTTAGTTGTCTAAACTTGACTGACATGAACAGTTTGGTTTTGGTGGTTTGGGTTTTTTTTTGAAGCACAATCTCTAACTTGCATGACCCAAAGCTTGAGTCAAAGTATAATATAACTAATCTCAAATCTTAAAACAAAATTTATGAGAAGCCAATATTGATAAGTAAGATCCAACATAATTTCAGTTATATAAGGTACCTGAATTTATTTCCAGCTTAAATAAAAGAGGGTAATATGGGAGAGATATATTTCAAGTAGCTGCTTGTTCATAACCTGAGACCTCAAGAGAGATGTAAGACACAAACCTCCAGTCATTAAATTGCCTGTAGTTTGCAGAGTGCTAAGTACCCATTTGAATGTGCTCAGATTTTTCTTGTTAGTTTTGGCTTCTAAATTTCAATATCATTAGTCTTATGAGTGAATTCAGGTTAAACAGGTTTGTGTGTGATTAGTTGCTACTTTCCTGACTAAAGTATGTATCTATGGTGTCTTGTCTCTTGTTTATTTACTATATCAGCCATGTCCTCATTTTATTTTGTCTCACAACTATTTACAGTATTCATCAACAGCAATCAAGTGCCTGATCAAATCTGCGTCTCTTTGTTTCATAATTATTGTGGGTTTTAATTGAAAGGGAGGGCTAAGAATCAGAAAGAATCTTGTTTGTGATTTTCTCTTTTAAGCAGAATGGAGTCTCAACAGAAAAATTGTTTTACCTCAATGCTATTCTAGTACAAAGAGCTTGTCATTTTATTACAAAAAACAAATACTGCTTTTTATGCATTAAATAGCTATTTAATTTACACTGATAAGTCTAAAGGATTGTTTCATTTTAGATTTGCACACATGAAATAGCAGGCAGCTTTCATTTCAGCTATTTGATTTATAATTACCTTTCAACAAAAAGATAATATCTCTTTTCTGACAGTCTTGACTCTATTTTAAACGTATTATTATTTATCACTATTCACTGACAAATACAACAGATAGGTACAGAAAATAAAAACTGATTTTTTGTGGAATGTCATGACTTTTATCTTTAGACTGCTTACATTAGATTACACAACACAGTTCATTTATATTTTTTTTGTTGTTGTTGTTTAAAAAAAAAAACAAATTTTATGTGTAACTAGGCTTGACAAAAGGGTGAAAAAAATAGATAATTTAGTTTTAATGCTTATAGTTAGAAACAGTTATGTATGTATATTTTGAATTAGTCTTTTAATTTTCTTGTCTGTTGTTTTGTTTTTTTCAAATCAATACAC
The DNA here is from genome assembly GCA_013396755.1 of Sclerurus mexicanus. NCBI lineage: Eukaryota > Metazoa > Chordata > Aves > Passeriformes > Furnariidae > Sclerurus > Sclerurus mexicanus. Next base: position 20,322 of record VWZF01007084.1, on the reverse strand, counting down.
TTGTTAAAGACACTACTGCAATCTTTTCATGAAGAAGTTATTGTATCAGTACTACTACAATCCTTTAATCAAGAAAGCATTGTAACACCTTCAAGCACATAAAAGTTTCCCTACAACAAATGTCCTACAATATGCATTTACCTATCATCATTAATTGGAAAGGTATGTAATTTGTTGTGCTATGATGTGGAATCCTCATCACCTTTACCCTTGATGAAAGGAAATATAGGTTGCAGTTCTTTTTATCTATTCCATTTAACAGACAGAATTTTCCTGTCGTACTTAATGCTTCTTTTCATTCTTTCTATCTGTCCTGAAGACAGACACTTATGTTTTATTCCTAATTCTATCTGATGACTTTTTCTCTAAAAGAAGAAAAGACAATCCTGTAAAGCATTTTTCTGACCCAATTACGGTTTTGCAACTAAAACCCAGTGGGAGAACACCTGTTTTACCAGTATGTGAGCTGTTGCTATTGCACGTATTGGAAAAGTTTCTGTCAATTGCAGGGACTGAGAAAAAGAAAAAAAAAAATTAGAAAATTACTGTATACTTTCTTGATTTTCCAGTAATGGTGAGGGAAGCAGGGTCCAGAAAAGTGCATTTGTAACAGAAATGATTTTTCATTGAGTTCTGTAGTAATCATTCTCCCTGCTCTTTATGTCTGGTCAGCATATGGAATGAGATAAATTCTAATAATTATTTCTTATGATTCTTTTTGTGCCCATCATTCTCCTCTTTCCAGTCTTTTTGTGGTTTTTTTATTTCTTTATGTCCTAAAGGAAGAACTTGATTTACAGAAATTTTTCTAAATTTGCTCCAACTTTAACTTATTTTCTGAAAGTGGTTTGTTCATAAACATGAAACAAGCATCCGTCTTTTTCTAAATTTAATTTCGGTTCATAAGATTTTAAAGGAAACTCCTGTAGCAATAGTTTACTTCCATCTGCAACAGACTTTTTCTCTTTTTTTATTATTACTACAGCAATATTTCTGACTTATCAACCAAGTAGAGGATATGAAAACTTTACCACTGCAGTTACCAATGGAAAAAAAAAAAAAAAAGAATGGAAGTTATAATTAACTTTGTACTTTATTAATTTCTGGCTAGAAGAGGTATGTACTTTCCACTTTATTAAAAATAGAGTAAGACAGAACACAAAATTAAAAAAAAAGGAAAATTCTGTATTATTACTTCACAAGTAAATCTGTCATTTCAGTGTTGTGGAGATTCATGTGTGTGACTGAAGACACAACTGAAAGGTAATCTAATTTTGGCATAATCATTAAAATCACTTTTTTTTTTCATTTTTTCATGTTTCATAAATTTCAAATGGATTTTTCTCTGTATAACCTAAGCCATGCCTCAACATCTTTTAGTCCTTTGGAGCTGACAGTTCCTATTCACCAGAAGAGCTTTGCTAGTTCTGCATCCATACAGTGCAATTTTTCATTGGGAAAAGAAAGTAAAGAAAGAAAGAAGAGAGGAAACAGACAAAAAATTTTATCGGTCATAAATTTAGAAGTACAGAATTACCTATTTAAGCCTGAGCAAATTATCTTGAGCTCACCATATAGTCAATAGAAACAAACACCTTCAGAAGACAGCTCATCTCATTCTGTCTACCTAATATAGATTAAAAGACTAGCTCTCAGGAGATGGGAATTTGTTTTTGAATCACAGCTGTTCTGCTGCCTGAAGGTTTACAGAACTTAAAAAAAAATAGAAGAAAAAAGGAAACTTTAGAGAAAGCATATCTGTACATTACATCCCTTTTCTTTTTGATTTATATCATATTTGCCAAACAAATGAAGACTACGGATGGGATTTAGTTTTAAAAATATCCACATCTTAAACTGCTTGAGATATTATTGAGCTTCCAAGATACATGTTTAGGACTGGTAGATAAGACACAGGACCCAAAGTAGATCCATCCCCTTTGGAAATGATATCTAGACAATGGCGGAACAACTTCAAGCCTATTAAATCACATTGGATATCTATGATTAGACATCTGGTGGGACTCAGCTTGCCATAACTTCATGTGCCTACAATAAGGGTATCTTTATGTGAACTAGTTGCTTGAGGTCGCATTGGACTCAACAAATATTAAGGGAAGAAATAATCCATAAGCATTTACTACCCTTTTAGATGTTCTAGTATATAAAAGGTATCTTTTGACTTGTGTGACATCATGCTGACACAGGTTTTAAGAGAAAATCATATCCTTTGGAGTGGCAAGATAATCTAGGATACCTGAAAAAACACTGAAATTTTGTCATTTGTTTAAGCTATTAGTGTATATGCACTGTGTATGTGTGCATGTATACATGTTTGTATATACACTCACATGTATGGAAAAGGTCTTGGAATACCCTAAAAATGTATATGATATGAAGAAAAAGAATAAAATAGAGAGACTGAAATGTTAATGGTTAGTGACTCAGCCAACCATTTGCAAAAGCAGTAGAATGCTTTGCTGAGGCCAGGTTTGCATCCTGGCGACAAAAGAGAAAGTGAGTTTTTCATGTGTGATGGCAAAACCTCTGATCTGCATAAGCCGTAGGGAGAGTGCACCCACCACCAGGGACTTCAAGCTGGGGTTTGAGATAGATAAGGGAGAAGCAAACTCTTCAGAGGCAAGATAGTGCTTGCTATCATGTCGATGTCCTCCCTTACACAGCTGACTCAGTTGTAAAACTTCCCTTCTCCATGGGTCATGGCTGGCTCAACTATGCTCACATGAGAGGTAGCAGTCATGTCTTAGAAGGTGGCAAAACCATCAAAGATGCCCGAAATTCCCCTGGACTAATTTCTGGGACCTTCCACCAGAGGACTAGGCATGACCCACAGTCTTGCATCAGAAAGTGTAAAACTTCCCACCCAAGGGATGTTCCCGAGCATTCCCATGTAAAAAAAGCATATATTAACCCACTGAACTTTGTTTCATGGGCTTTTCCCTCCCTTATGGATCAAAGCTGCGACCATCACTTTGATCAACAGACATGGAAATAGCAACAATCAAGTCTTGCTGCTGGATTGATGGGTGGTGATATCTTCCTACTCTTGTCTCCTTCCTTCCTTCCTTCCTTCCTTTCTTTGGTTTTCTTTCTTTGGTTTTCTTCCTTTGGTTTTCTTTCTTTCTTTCTTTCTTCCTTTCTTCCTTTCTTTTCCTTTCTTTTCCTTTCTTTTCCTTTCTTTTCCTTTCTTTTCTTTCTTTTCTTTCTTTTATTTCTTTTCTTTCTTTTCTTTCTTTTCTTTCTTTTCTTTCTTTCTCCTTATGTATTTTCTTAAGGGTTATTTTTATGCTTTTATATTGCTATATAGCTATAGATAATAATCAAAAAGGCTACATACCTCCTTTACATTGTTCTAAAATAAACCCTACATATATATACATATATATATATATGTATATGTACATATATACACACCAATCATTCAGTGTCATTTTACTCTAATTTGCCCCAAGGGTTCTATTAAGAGGCACTTCATTTACCCTTGCCTTCAGAGACAGGTCATAAAACACTGTAGTTTATATTTACATAAGGGATTATTCTTACACATTTTTCCTCTCTTTTTTCCTGTTACATTTGAACCCATTTAGGAAATAATTTCTTCAGTGGGGTATCCATGTTTAAGGAACTAGTCATACCCATAGGTAATATAAATAATAAATAACAGCCCTCATGGTCTTGAGCAGAAAACAGTTATACTTCTGAATATGTAATTGTCAAACAATTTTGGGAACACAAGAAAATAGAAATTAGATTTCTTATTTCTATGGAAATACTAAAATCCTTTATCACATTCAGGAAGGACATAAGGGGCTTCTGGAAAAGAAAAAAGATCAGATACCCTTTTTGGAGACTTGTATACTGTTGATATGATTTGAAATGCTCAGTGTGTCAAACATATTGATCAAAACATCCTAAACAACTATTACATTCTTTGAAAATAACACAAAGACCTTGGTAAAATGCATTGACTGACCTCTTTTACTTTGAAGTCACAGACTGATTCCTCACGGTGCATTGGCTTGCTATTTATTTTTCCTTGTAAGACATATTGACAACAAACATTAACTGATCAGGAACAGACCAGTGATACTGCAGTAGGAATGAAACACAAACTTTTTATTTCACTGAACTGTGAAGTATGTGCATCTTTATGTGTATCATGTGTCTATTTGTTATTATGTATGTTCATTTTGAAATGCATTCTAGCAATACTAACGATGTCAGATTCACTTTAGTTGTACTTTATATTCTGTGTTCTCCCATTCTGGCAAACACACATGCCACAGCTGAGACTAAGCACCTCTTGGTTTTACCAGAGACCTTTGTGATACCAACAGCTCTTCTTGGTTACTATAAAACTGATCTGCTTAGATGTTAAGAGCAGTTCTCTAGGTTCCCCTCACAGTCACTATATATATGAAAAGTTCTCTAAGAGAACATTTATCCAATAGAATTATACTCTAGAATTTTGTGACATCCCACCCTCAAGGGGAAGGGAGCACTCAACATTAATAGATGCTTGTGGTCAAAAGGAATGACAACTTAGAGTCCTGCAAAAGTTCACCAGGATTTTAGTAAATTGACATGAAACAGGGTGTTAGTCCCTGCCAGCAGTGTTTTGGTGGGTTTTTTTGTTTGTTTTTTTTTTGTTTTTTGTTTTTTTCATAAAGGTGTTAGATGAAACAGAAGAGATAAAGAGATGCACTACAGAGGAAGAGAGAGGGAAGGTTTGGGAAGGTTTGGGAAGGGAAGGTTTGGGAAGGTTTGGGAAGGGAAGGTTTGGGAAGGGAAGGTTTGGGAAGGTTTGGGAAGGTTTGAGAAGCTTTGGGAAGGTTTGGGAAGGTTTGGGAAGGGAAGGTTTGGGAAGGTTTGGGAAGGTTTG
>VWZF01007082.1:691154-705037 GCA_013396755.1 Sclerurus mexicanus | reverse complement strand
GGCAGAAGCCTTTCCCAACACAATAAAAACTGGGGAAATCTGTTATACTGGTGTTCATATTTAGTTATATTTAGCATTTTCTTTTTTTTTTATCCATATCTACAGATGCATGTGTCTGTACAGCATGTTGTCCCTAAAATAAATTGCAAAGTTCCATCTGGACTATTGTCTGGACCCTGATTGCAGGTTGAAAGAAATTCAATTAAATACCTTTCAAAATATTTGAATGTTCTACCTCTTCCACTTTTTTCATGAAACAATGCTTAATTAGTAGGAATTTGTTCTACAGTGGGTGTGTGGGATTTCTGAAGATAGGGAAATCTTCTGTTTATGTATTTTAGTTATTATCGTATGGCCAGTTGTGCAAGGAACTGAACTTGTAGATTTATGTAGTCAGTTCACTCTGCTTTCATGATGCCTGGAGCTCATTTGAGAAGGATCAGTTCAAAGTGAAATACAAATGCTCAGGAGGGTGTAAACCTTTTTAGTTGGAATATACTCAAAACATTCAATAACATCAGTTGAGGGCAAAGCCCAGTAAAGCCAAAAAAGGTGTTTTGGGTTTTTTTGGTTTTTTTTAAGGAACTTGGTTTACTGGGGATAAGTTGGAAGAAGAGCTTTAGGTAGTTTCACGTAATGATTTGGGAAAGTAGCCTTTAGAATGTTCTGTCATGTTTTGTCATTAGGAAAGACTTTTGTACAAGTTTTGTTGATCTTCAAAATATATGTCCACATGAAATTTCAAGTCAAATCAGAGGTTAGCAAGCTAGGTGACATTACTGAGTAAGTCTGAATGTAGCCATGTTTATTGACTTCAGCCTTTCAACAAAAATCTTAGCTTTAAAGTAGCCAACCAAATTGCAATATGTCCTTTCAAAAGATTATTTCTTGTTTACTAGACAACATGCAGTCTTATTCAGGAAAGTCCTTTTTAACTATGTGGTCTGAGTTTTTTGTTGACTATTTTTGTGACAATGTGTACATACAAATAAACTTTTTGGGGTTTTAAGATACTCCTTTTTTTTTTTTTTTCAGAGGGGGTTCTNTTTTTTTTTTTTCAGGAGAGGTTCCTATACTGTGTTACGAATTGGTCCATGAAGACCCTGATTGTTTAGTAGACCTCTGAGCACAGAGCATCATTATCTGACTTCTGGCCTCATTTGGGCCCTTTCATGCTGCTCTGATTTTATTTTATTGAGAGCTTAACACAGAATTTTAACACTGTTCTCTGTGGTAGGAAACTTGTCTTTGATTATGCTGCATGAGATGAGCCAAAATGTGGTTACAGGATTCTTAAAATACAGCTGATACCATTTCTGCTATTATAGCTAGATAAAATGAAGATGGTATGGAGTTCTGTTTATTGTTTTTTGTTGATTTGGGTTTTTTTAATTAAATTGTAGTTCTCTTGTTTAATTGATCCATTTTATACTGTGTGCTATGGCTCCACAAGCAGTGGGCTTGCAGCTGAGAAGCAGAACCAGAGAGGATGTTCCCTGGCATCGGAGGAGGACTCTGCCCTGGAAAGACCTCCAGCCCTCAGAGGTACCCTCCTCACAGCCAACTTCCTCTGCCACAAGGGACTTTTGAAGGGAAACTCCCAATTTCTTATCAGATGTCATAACCCAACTCCAGCCTTGATAATAGGATTGTCTTGTTCTCAGCTAGTCTCACAGCTGGGTTAGTGTTTCAATGAGGTCATCATCTCAGCTTTCTCAAAGAAGTTGGCTATAGTCTTTTGTGAGAGCCTAAGAAAAGTCATAGGTGAAAGAAGAGGTCAGCCTCATCTTTTGTTATTTGACTGATTGGGAGGCTCAGCTTTCTTTTTGTACCTAGATAGGTGTTTTCCTCTTCATTTTGTCTACCTAGGATTAACTTCATTCCTTTTTTCACTGCCTAGGATTGAAGGGTAGACTCCATGGGCAAGTGTTTTTGTTTTTTTGTTTTTGTTTTTTTTTCTCACTTGTGGCAGCAACTCTAGGTGGAACTGTGTACTGAAAGCTTGGCATCACATACAGTGCCTGTGCTTCAGCACGTGAAGTGAATTTGCTTCCTGTGAAGGTGTGAATGTGACTCAGAAGTTCATAGTGATTCTGATCCCACTGGGGCTGGTGGGGACCCATGATGAAGGGAGGAAAAAGGGCTTCTGCAAAGTCTGCTCCCACCCTGTAGGCACTGGCCTTCCTTTGAAAGAACAGGAGGGGTTAAAAACACAGCAGGGAAAGGAGAAAGCAAGTCTTCCAACTTGGAGGACAGAGCCACTGCTGGCAGCCTGAAATATTTTGGAGCAATTTTAAAGGCATTTTTTTTGTCCTTCCAGAAGGAAAAAGTCCCAGTAGAAAGATGGGTTCACTTGCTTGAATACTCACGTGTGCAGTGTAATGAGGAATCTGGTTTTCCCTGCTGAGCATCTGGTTCCCCCTGCTTGCTTGTACAGCATCCAGTGGGACATAGCTGCCTATAAATCCCAGGCCACATATGTCCTGATTCCTCTGGGTATGCACATAATGAGATTTATTTCTCTTTAGAGAAAAATGACCAGCTGCCCCAATCAGTGTATGATACTGAATTCATTTTTATATAATGAAGAGAAACAGCTAGGAACAACATCCAGGGACAGACTTTCAGTCAGTGAAGTAAAATAGATGTTATTCTTAGGAGAATAATTGCAGCTGCTGTGGGCAAGCTCTAGTTTTTGTGCGCACCAGACAGATGTAGCAGAAGAATAGGAATCTATTGATACATCAATAAATCTGGGGAAAGTATTAGATAGGATGTGATGAACTGCTCCTGCAGATAGCTGTTTGAGTGTGCCTTTGTTTTCACTCTGATGCTCCTGTTTCAGGTAGCAGCTGAGCAACAACTGCCTCAACTGCCCTGCAGCATCAGCTGGCGCAGGAGTGGTAGGAAATACTGCACTGTGCAAATGGTTGGTTGGAACAGACAGGCAGTTTGGCTGTCTGAACGGTGCGTTACAGGACTGGATTTCTCAATACATGGCAATGAAAACTGACTTGGAAAATCATCACTAGAGATGCCATCAGCATTTACAGGTGGCTGTGAACTGATAGTTTCTGTTCGAGTGATTTTATATTTGAAAATGCAAAACTATACTGAGATGCTGCCTCAGTCCTATTGTGGGCATTAAAAAAGCCACTTATTAATCATTCTTATAAAAAATGGTGAAGTGTCATCTAATGTTCTGATTTTTCTGCAGGATTCCTATTTGGCGCTCCTGTGTGGCAGCACTGCAGCAAATAAGAGTCATTTTAGTTTAGAATTTTTATTGTATATTGGAGCTGGGCAGGATGATGAGTTTTTATAGTCATATAAATATAACTCTTTTAGCGTCAACAAAGACAAGTGCAGTCATCCAGCAACCCATGAGTCAGTGAGAAATATTATTGGTGAGCTGAGATTATACAAACATTGGGAAAGTGTGCTTCTAGTGTGACTTGTCATAAATTCTGAGTAGGGAAGCACATGTATTGAAGCAACCCTTAACACAAAGCAACAGTGAAGAAATATATGTCTGCAAATGATAGCTAGAAGAAGAGCAAATTACTGAACCAAAATCTGCTCTCTGATGGTTCAGAGCTTGATGCATAATTCTGAGTTCTCATTCGTATTCCTTGGAGAACTCTGTAGATTGAAATGTGCAGAAGGTCCAATGCATCTGTACCTTAAAGTAAATATCTTGATATTTTTTTGTCTCAGATCAGATTAATTTTTGAAGTTGGAAGCTTTCCAAGGTGAGACTTTACATTTTACTTCTAATTCAGGTGACTAGTCCTTGCAACTGACAGAATTTTCATTTTCAGTACGAGTTAAACACAACTCTTCTTCTATTTAGTGTCAAAAGTCCATGCCTCAAGAGCACTGTCAGGTTTAGATAGAGAAATTGGATTTTCAGCACATCAGTTCGGACATTTCGTGTTTTTGTCTTTGTTTAACCAGCTTTCCCATAATATAGAAGTTTTCTATGGGCTACGTTATCCAAGGAAAAATCAGAGGTTGTTAGAAAACCCTGAACTATGTTTAAAAAATGATTTTGCTTCCCATTACAGGGATATGCTGCTGTGAAAATCTCATTGTTTAAAGTCCCATGGATCATTGCACAGAGATGAAAAGGAACTTGTGTGCTTGACTGAAAAATTGCTTTCCTGATGTGGTGATACTCAGATATGTAGCCTAGACAGGCTTATGAGCAGATTACAGAGAAGGAAAACCTTGTTATCCAATGTCTTCCTTGATTAGATAGAATCAAACTTTGTGGTAGAGAATTTCAGAAGAAAACAAAAAGTGTTGTTTTACCTTAGTGCATTTCATGCAATCTAGCACTGAATGTTCCTAACTGAGCGGAGGTATAGGGTCAGCAACACCGTTTGTCTTGCCTTGGTAAAAATCTGCACATGGTATATGTAAATAACAAATCTGTTGATCTTACTTAAGAAAACTTGGGCTACAGGTATGTTTTCTTGTTCGGGTTTTTTTCTTTCTTTAGTCCTAGTTGTACATGTCTAGCGTAAAGCTGCCTCTTGTTAAGTATAGTTTTGTTCAAAAGCTTTTTTTCTGATTTGTCTTCAAAACTTTCTGAGACATACCTATCGAGGGAAATGTAAAAATACAAGGAAGCTATTGATTGATTTGATTTTGTATTGTGGATTTCTTTCCTAAAGGCCCAGTGAACTCCTTAGACTTAAGATTTTTGGTGGATTTCTTGCTTTGATGTAGACTCATAGATGTTTACACCAAACGTTCCCAAAGTAGCACTTGTGGTTTCTTTTGCAAAGGACTAGACAAAAGCTTTTTCTTGAAGGTCAGCTTCTGTTTGCTGTTAAAAGCAAGATTACAAGTATAGGACTTGGTTTAGGTATTTTCATCTTCTGAGACAGTACAGCTTCTTGTGACTTCAGAATCAGAGGAGGAATCACGTTAGGAGACAAAGTTGTAAAAGCTGTGATCGTTAGAGTGAGGTTGTCCTTTCCAGGCAGTCTCATTACTCAGGGGCCAAATTCAAACTGTAAACTGTTTAAATCTGCTGATTTTTATCTAGGAGGGAATACATATTCATATAAATTGTGGGTTCAGCCTATCATGCTCTCTCATATGCACACAATCTGAGCGTGGGCTTTCTAGGCTGGTGCTCTTGAATTAGAAATTCAAATGTGGGTAATTTTAAATTGTTCTGACTTGTGCTTAGTTTTAAAGGAATGAAAGTGCTTTTTTACTAAAGCACTATATTGTGATGGGGAGATAACAAGTGAAATATCAAGATCTATAATAGTTTTCTGGGTGACAGTAATGTAAAAGAGAGTATTTGCTGTTAAACGACTCCTGTCTTTCAGTATCTTCAGGCAGGGACCAGAGATGGCACCTCAGTTTCTCTATGAAAAACAAGAATTTTCAGTACAGGATTTATTTGTTTTGCACTCTACTACGTGTGTGGTGTGTTCTATTGTGCAGATGTGGGAACTGCATTCTGACTACATTTTTTGTTACTGTATGTGTGTTTTATTATTAAGCCAGGAACTGTTACTGTTTAAGCAGTGTGTATATTTATATATCTTGAATATGTAGAACAGAATGACTTGCCTTTTGCCCATTTGCATTCTTTGAATTTTTTCTTAGGAAGCAAAGCATTAAATACATAATAGCCTGGTATGCAAAGGGAAGTATACTAGCAAAGTGGAAGGAAAGACATTCAGAACATGCCTTCCTTTAGTAGAAAGCTATTCTTCCCAGTATTGTGCTGGTCAGCCTTCCTCTGAACAAAGCAGCTTCCATAGTATCTGTAATTCCTGCGTGCAAGTCGTAACTTCTCAGAATATTCTTTGAAAGGGATTTTAAATATTATCTATTATATCATGACATTTAATGTCCTCTGCAGTCATGTGGGCCTGTGATAGAATGAGGAATGTGTGAACCAGATCACTTGATTCCCAGTCTTCCTTCTGTCTCCTGTTTCACTGAATTGACTTCCTTTAAATTGCTTGTACACCATTCCCAATTATGAACATAATTATCTTAAGAGGTTCTGTGTTATTACAATTCAGCATGCTCAGTAGCTAATTTTCTTTAAGGTCAGTAAAATGAGATGAGTAAAGGGCACTGGCTTGCCTGGAGTATTTGGATCTTAATTTTTTTCCCATAGTCTGTTGTTACACTCCAGATCAGCCTCAGTTCCTGAACATGCAGCATTCCCACATCCTCCTGCAACTCTCCAGCTGAAGTCCAGTTTTGTCAAAGTATTACTTCATTCATCATCCAAAAATTACATCAGTCCTCAGCTCCTGCTTTCCTGTTCTGGTCTAGCACGTAAACAATGAGACCCTTGGATACAACAAGTCTGCACTGCTTTTCTTCTGTCCTTGCTAGGGATCCTAATGTGTGTAAGTCCACTGTGAGTCATTTAAATGAAAGTCCTATGTGGAGTCTCTATGAATGAAGAAATTGCATGTGGTGTATGGATTGCTGTGGGTTCTGCAAGTGTTAAAAACCTTTATTTTCCTGTGTTTTTAGTCAGTTAAATTTGCGTCAATTGAAATCCTCTCTTATTCTAGTCCTTCCATCAGCTGGGTCAAGAACTTTGCATTCTCTGTGATGGAGTTAGCTTATATTGAATTTGAGAAGTAAGTTCTAAATGGTCCTTATAATGGATTGCTAAGATTGTGAGGACAAGCTGTCAAATTCTTGATTAGCTGTTCTGTCAGAGAAGAATAGCAATAAGTCAAAACTATGGACATCTTCCCAGGCAGGAATTTAGTGTTATTCCAAGGAACTCTTTCTAAAACCATTTACCCTTGTAGTAATACCTAAAGCAGCTTTTAAGCAGACAGAATACCCCTCTTAAAATGAAATATGATGCTCCAGGGTGCTTGTAAAAGAAAACACTCCTTCTGGTTCAAGTCACATGTAACAGATCATGGCTGTTAAAGCTCTTTGTCGGTAGAATGAATCAGTATTGACTGTCTGGTTTCTCTTGCGGGTCATTAGCTTGTCAGTTAATTGGAAAGCTTGTGAGAGGCTTCTCTGTGGTGGTGTTTTGTGGTAGAAGAAAACAACCTGGGAATAAATGTAGTTAAAAGCTGTTTGTAATTGGTGACTATGCTGGTTTGTACCTGGTTTTGATTGCTGTGTGTCCACCGTGTGATGGGCTAATCTCTAAAAGGGATAAGGGATTTCTGTGGTATTGCTCTGAAGGCTAACAAGGATTTGAAAAAGGATACTGCTGTGAAATTCATACCATATATCGTACAAATACACTTGTATGTGAATGCTGTAACTGTAATAAAAGGATTCTTTAGATTCAGGTCTGTAGTTAATGCAGCTGTCACTAGTTTGGGTCAAATTAATTACTTCCTAATGATATCCTCTATTGATATAGGTCAGTTTAATAAAAAAGTCCCTTAAAACTATAGTTCTGCAAAATTCTCTTAAAACTATAATTCTGCTGTCATTGAAATGGCAGTGTTTAGTTCCTTATTTACTTTTCAGTGACTTGATAGAGACTCATAAAAAAGACATCTGAGTATAAAGAGGGTGTTTTTTCCCCGCTCAGCACCTGGTCCTGAAAGTCTGCGTGGGCCTGGGCATCCTTGTTAGCAACGCAGACCTGACAACTGGGTCTTAGTTTGTAATGCTGTTTGGGATGTATTGTTTCAAAAGAAGTTAAAAATTGATCTCTCTTCCTGTTAGCTGTGTGAGTTCTGCAGAGCAGTGGAACATTGTATGAACCTGGGGGGGCTTTCTTTGGGGAAAGTAAACAGATAAGAGGAAGAGCACATGGAAGAGAATAGAGTTGCCATCTATATACTGTTGTTCTTCTGGCTATAACTGCACTTTGCATTCTATTATGTCCTGTGTCTTTAGAGTTGAATTTTATAAGGCAGTTTCAACACAACTGGGTCAGTCACCCATTATTCATTCAATTACACACTGCAGCCTTGCTGCTCCTGCTTGACATCTGTACACAAAGCCCAGCTTTTTTTACATAACCTGACCAGCTCAGATGACAATTGTGGGAGATGCCGAAAGTCACTGGGAACTCCAAAGCATGAGAACAGCAGTGGCTAAATAGTTCATTCCCCCTAGCATGCCCAGAGGCAAACAGGAAGTTGATAATGGCATCATTACACATGAAATACTTTTTGTTTTGCATATATATTGCTGTAGAAAAGGGAGAAATTTGAGACTGCTGTGTGGGAAATGTCATTAAACTACTTTTACATAGCTAGCCAGCTTGCATTTCTGTTTGTTGCCTTACACAGGTGTTGACTTAGACTGTCATGAGCCGTTTTTGAGGGGGCTGCCTCATCTGAAGTTGAGGGACACCCCTATGCTGGGATGGGAATAGGGTAACTGGCCTTGCTGGGCTATAGATTGAAAAGGTGTGTGCCCCACGAAGCAGAGTATTAGGGAAAGAAATGCAAATAGCTGTCTCATTAATGTGATTAAATGGTGTGCTGAATTCTGCCTCCGAGGCTGTTTCAATCCTGTGTGCAGCTGGGCAGGATGGTCCAGTGTTCCTAGAGGTGATCAGCAATTGAGTGCAAATCCAACTTCATGTGCTTTGGGATTCAGACTCATGTAAATGCTGACTCTTGAAACAGGACTTAGTAATTGCTGTGCTTGGAAAATAATAAGGAGCAGGTTCTCCAAAGAGAAATGAAACTTACAGAGGTAGGCAGCAGCAACTGCGTACATGTCAAAACAGGCACTCTGTCTTAATGTGCTTTCTAAATAACAGTGACTTGTTTCTTTCACCTGCAAAATGAATACAACGGTGCCTTATCAAGCAAGAGTGTCACTGAAATAAATCCAGTGATGTTTCTGAAATGTTTGAATATTTCAGTGCTGAACACTAAAGAAAAGCTCAGAAATGAATAGTTCTTATTTGGGAAGAATAGGCTGTGAGAGAAGTACAGTTTTTATCATGTAGGTAAAAAGAAAAATTGAAATGCTGCTGGTGGGGAGCACTGACTGTCATGTACAGAGAATTGAGGTGTCTGACAGAAAAGAAAATAGCATGTGATAAAGTAATTGAACACTGTATGAAAGTGTAAGCCTCCTAAGTAGGAGGGAGGGAAGTATTAAAGTTGCAAAAATAATATCTATCCTAACTCCTGATGTTTGATTTTTACTTGGATTTTTCGAACTTTATGTTAAAAATGTAAATCAAGATTTTATTTACAAGAACCAAAGACACAGGTTTGGATCAGATTTGGTAATATAAAAGTAGTAAAACTACTTGGTTATAATATGTGGAAGTCAACTTTGAATTTGTTCACGTAAGTGTAGGTGTGATGCCTCAATTTTAGCCCACTGTTGAATCAATTTGGTAAATATTTGGTAGGATTTAATGGATCTGAAGAAACAGAGTAGTGGTATTTTACATAAATTACCATGAGAACAAGTGACTGTAGTTGAACTCTTCCTGGAAGAGTTGAAAACTGGATTGTAAGAGGATAGTCAGCTGCAAACTCTGTGTAAGAAATGCCTTTGTGTTAGGTGTTTGGGTGACAGTCTAGCAAAGCACCAGTCCTGGACACTGCCAGGGACTTCTAAGACATAATTGCACAAATAATCATTACTGTGTCTCAGATAGTAAGTAAAATCCATGTACTCATGATTAAAGAACTGTAAAGGTTGTGTTGGTTAGTCATTAGCAACACTGAAACTAGGTGTAGTTTTTATCTTGTTATTGGCTCTGTTGTGTTAGTACGAGTTGTCTTAAAGCCTTATCTCTATATGAAAATGTGTCTTGTGTAGCAGACTGTGTTGAGCAGAGGTCAACTTGATTTTATTTTAATCCCTTCTAGCCTTCAGGAAAAAGAACGATTGTTCAGCACGTCCATTAAAGAAACTACTGCCAAAGTAAGTACATGTTTTCAGTTCTTCAGAATATTTACAGAAGCAGATTATAGGTTGCATCTTAATAAATTATCCATGTTTTAGAAATTTTGTTTTGCGGTGTTCCTTCTGAAAAGATTCTGCAGGCAAGTGTTTTTAAACATACACTAAAAAGCCCTCCCCAATTTTTTATCTGAATGGACCACAGAGATTAGAATACTTAAGGAAGCAGATGGAGTAATCTCTTCTTTCTCAACTTTTTTACTAGTGTTCAATCCCCTTGCTCAGGTCTCTGTTCAGGAGCAGACTCCTTAGCTTCATGAAATAAAAGTGAGTTCTGATCATAGCTGAATGTTTTCAGTTTTAATGGAGCCTCGTACTTTCCTACCTAACTGGCTTTGTTGGCATGAAGGGAAAAGCATAAGCTAAGTATCTTGTTTCCCTACGCTTTCACGAATAATCTAGGTAGCAATCTCATTCTCACACCCCTTAAAAATACAAAGAAAAGTGATATGGCATATTTAGCATTACTTTTGTTTCTAAGTGAAAATGCAATACTTTTCCTTTGATGATCTTATTTCTCTTGACCTCATTTCAAGAAGGAGAATACTGAAGTTTTCTTTTTCTTTCAGAATGGCTCCGTGAGCCACAGAGCATCTTTACTCCATGAATGCTCTAGAAAAACCCCGATCCATTTATTCTAGCTAATTCCTATAGATCATTGTGAAACAGGAAGTGGAAAATATTTCTGGGTTTTGATCAATAATGAATTTGTGCTCTGAAATAAGCTTATTTTTCATGTTCTTTCTCTAGTAGCACTCACCTACATCTGTAAGTTTTATCCTTTTATAATCTGTTCTTCCTAATCATGTTGACCAACACTTTTAGTATGCACTGTTAAAAAGATTCTTTGAAGACTGTCAATACCATTTCTTCCTTCTGCTTTATTTTGAGCTCATCTTCTTTATTTCTTGTTTATGCCCACATCTTGGAAAAATTAGTATAGACCATTATAACATGATGCTTCCTCTGTAATTTTTAAATGACTATGAATAAAGTACCAAGGAAGTTATTGTAGATGAGCTGACCTACAGCTCATCTACTAAAATGACTGAGTTATTCAGTACTTCAAGGTGATGTGTTGTTTCAAGCTATTTGCAAACTAAAACATAAGCTACAGAATTTGCCTTCTCCCCAGAAAATGTGCCTCTTGAGGTTCTATTTTTCAACCATAGTATCTAGAGACTTTTTCAATACGAGCTGAAACATTGGGTAACAATAGAGAAGTCTGCAAGGTAGAATTTCACAGCTTGCTTATTTCTTTAAATTTTCAATAGATAAAATATTATTTTAATTTCATTCCATTCCTATGTGATGGCTTTTATTTATTAGAGAAGATAAATAGGAAGCATGTAATGAGACTCATCCAAATAATTTACTATTTAGTTTATTCAGATCCTTTCATGCTTTTATTTTCATCTCAGAATAAATAGAACTGGTCTTTTAAACCTTTTTATTGTGTGGAGGAAGCACTCATTTGTCAAAAGTCTTTTCTTTCCCCCTGTGCCACTGGCATTTCTATGGCCTTTTCTGCCTCATCTGTGTTGTTTTCAGCTGTGGCTGCAAAGGCTAGGTTTTGCCTGCTAATGAAGGGAACAATGTTCCTTATTCACCACACCACCTTCCTTCAGAAATTAATACCTGCTTTCACTAATGGTAAGATTATGCTGTGTGGGAAGCCAGGTGGACTGTTCTTCCTTCAGGCAGTGTTAAGAGAATTTCTTTATCTTTTCTAAAGTGCTATTGTAAAGAAATGTGAAAGTTATTCAAGACTTCGTTTTTTCTTCAAATGATTGGAGGACAAGTAAATTCTAATGCTTTAGTTGCTGTCCTTGTCCCCGTTTTTGCTGCACTAGATGAACATCTTATACTGGAAAGATGGAAAAGAATGGTAATGGGCAAATTTACTTTTGATATTTTGCTGCTTTTCATCTTGATTCCACACATCTTTTCTAACAAGCTTCCTACTGGTTTCAGATAGACTGCTTTTTTTGAGTAGTGTTTGTGTCTGAAGACAGATTTGTAAGGTACATTCCTAAACAAGAGCTGCCCTTTTTTTTTTATTTTTTTTTTTAAATCTGCTTTAAGGAAACCTCACAAACCACTGAAGAGGATTTTAAAATAGATTCAGTAATACTCGGCTGTTAAAAAAACCAAACCAAAAGAACAACTTCCCTGAAACTGAAAGGGAGTTTTTTCAGACTTGGAGCTTGTTGGTCTGTGGGACATAGCAGAGCTGGTCACTGAGAACAGGGAAAGGTCATTGCTGGGGCCATGGGCACCTGCAGTCAGACTGATTAGCGGAGGATGGTGTGTTCACTATGAGCAAAGGATGCTGGCATTGTTCACCATCTTTGTTAGCTAAGAAATAACCCTTCCTTAGTAGCTGAATAAGCTATTGTGATGAATAATAGTACTTGCTATTAAGATAAAATAATTAGGAAAAAATGGCAAGAATTGGAGCATGTAGAGTAGACCTGATGTAACACAGAAGCAGTGCTATTAGTTTAGGGGATATTACTTTGCCTTTCCCAGTTGCTCATTTAGTTTTGTTGAACTGTGCTATATGATAGGCCTGAAGATTAATGTTGTTCATTTATCTGCAGAATACATGTGACATAGATACAAGCAGAGTCTTGGCACGTACATATCTCATGTTCCAGAATAATCATCTCTGAGTTGGAGGAACTGCTTTTCAGCCTCTGGTCCTTCCATTTGGTCCATTAATAAAGAGCACCAGTAAGCTTTGTTCTGACAGTAGTGCTTACAAAGTGGACAGTGTTCACTAGAAACTGATTAAACCTCCCAGCTTATTTTGCATAATTGCCAAACAGCTGTCTAGTCATAATGACTTTAAGTTACTACCAGCATGGGATATATTCATGCAGTTTTCCTGGAGCTGAAAGATTCCCCATCTAATTGCAACTCACTGAGCCATTCAGTGCCCCTAAAGAGAGAGCGCTGCTTAGAAAGAGTCATAAACGTTCAGATTTATTTTGGAGATGGGAGGCAGAAATGGCCTTTGGGTTCTTTGGGCACATTTATTCACCTCTGACAGGTTTGGGGTTTTAAAAACATTTTAACTGAATTAGTTGGTGAGTCACTTAGAAGGGGATACTGAAACAAAGTGAGATATCTGGGAACTGAAAAATTATCGTAGGTGCAGAAGTAACGAGATACGTGTTTTTAAATTAATAGGATGACTCTGAAGTCTTTAGGAGCAGTTACTGCTTGGAGAATAGTTCTGTTGACTCAAGAAAGAAATATGATCTATTTGTGATTAACGGATAACTTCAGCTAAAGCAAGAGGGTATTATTAATTTAAAAGAATTTACAGTTGGTGTCATATCTGAAATACTATACTTTAATTGCATAAACTAACAATCCATTAGAACTATAACACTTTTGCTCTTAAAAAGTGAAGTGAGAGGTGTGTTTCTGTTAATAAGCATGGCACTTGTTTTTGAGGAGGGAAAAAAGTGAAGGAAGGCAGGGAAACTTTCATCTGGAGATTTCATTTCACATCTTTTGAGAACTGGCCTGTGCCTATCTTGACTATTGCTTTACCCTCGGTTCCAATGAATGCAGTGTTTTCTTGAGTGTCAGCTACAATTTCAAGCAAGTGTTTGGCATTAGCCTTCAGAATAAGGGGTTTGCCTTACTTCAGTGAAGGATTTTTCTATTTGTTCATTTTGCTTTCCTTCCCAACTTGTGCAATATGGAGTAAACCCCAACATTTTTGAATATGTGGGAGTTGTATGCAGCACACACAATTCATATGGTTCTTCTGAGGTGGCAGTGTATACTGAAAGTAAAGTATAGAAACAGCTGAACTTCCTTTATATTTTTTCTCTCCACTCTCCATGTTTTTAATACCAGCCCTGACTGATTGCTGAAGGACCTCCAGTTAAAAAGGAAAAAAAAAAAAAAAAAAAAAAAAAAGGGACAACCAAAAACCCAAACCCCAACAA
>VWZF01007082.1:664484-691095 GCA_013396755.1 Sclerurus mexicanus | reverse complement strand
AAAAAAAAGATAAAGGGACAGTCAGAAACCTGAATCCCAGTCATCCATGTCTCCCGATTGTGAAACAAAGTACAGTATCAAGCTGGTATAGCCTTATTTATTGCCTGTGCAGAAATAAGGCTGCTTTGCCTTTTTTTTTTTTTCCCAGTTAAGATGTCAAGCATGGTATATCCTGTATAAAAATTGCTGTACATTGTGTTATGGCATTTTAATCTCCAAATGTTGGTTTATTTATGCTCCGCTCCAAGCATCACTGTTTATACTGAAACTGTACAGAATTTGTAAGATGCAGCCTCAGTATCTAGTAGTGAAATGTGTCTTCTCTCATGCAGGAACTTGTGCTAATACCTTTCCCTGTTTTTATAATAGAATGTGCACAAAAGCCTGGAAATTTTGATTCATGTTGGGTATTTCTGTGAAGACATCACTTTTTATTAAGCTTTTTTACCTTGCTGCAGGATATTATGTCGTGTCTATAAACCAAGAACATTTGAAGCCCAATTTCAACTGCCTTACACTTTTACTTGAATGAATTCTATATCATGGCTGTCTGCCTCAATTTAGGTTTGCACAAGTCAGAAACTCTGCAGTACTTTGAGGAGGAAGGTCAGTGACATTGAGACTCAACTACCAGCTCTACTTGAAGCAAAAATGCTGGCTGTTTCAGGTAAGTTTTAAGTGATGAGAAGGATTAATATTGATAAGGGATGTATTAGAGCAGTTACTAACCTCTTCATAGCACACTATTTAGAAAAAGTTGTTGATGTGCTTGGGTAGATGCCTTACAGTCATGGCAAGTCCAGCAGAATGAGGCTGTGTCATGTCTCGTTTAAGGTACTTCAGGCCCTTCTCTGCAGTTTGGAACTACTGACAGAGAGGATGCTGTGTAGTAGGCAGTAAACATGCAAAACACATAGTATTTTTCCATAGGTGAAATTGGTATATAATTATCAATAGCTTTTCCTAGATTCTACAAGTTGCATGCTTAGAGCTCTATAGCTAAGTTATAAATTTATAACTAAGGTATCACAATTACAAGTATGGCTTTAAATGACACTTTAAACTAGAATACAGTAATTGGCAGCTTCTGCTGTCCTGATCATTAAACAACTAATGTTGGCAGCAAAGGAGCAATTTTGTCCTTGGAGCACTCATGCATGTTATTTACAACCAGCAAAACACTGAAATGTGGTTACAGAGTCTGATACGTACCAGCTTGACTACTTGGGATTACTGCACTGTTTGCCAAGATAAAAAGATGAAGCACAGTTCTTTCTCTTAATTTGAAAGAGGTGGGTTTTCTAATTCAGCAAGCAATTTGCAAATGTTTAAGTAGGTCTCTCTCTGCTAGACACCTGCCTAAGAGAGGAATCTGAGTAGAAGGGAATGTGGATTGGAGTACAAGTTTTCCAGTGTTACACCATGTAAAGAAAGGCTACAGGGTTTTTTTTGTCTGTCAAGGTGAGATACTGTAGCTCTCCATAGGTGATTTATCTCCTCAATTATATACAAGAATCTATAATGCACACACAAATTATTTTAAAATGAGACCTTGTGCAGTGTCACATGGTTTGTTTGCCAGAAGTGGATAATGTCAGGCTTCAGCAAAATCCGAAAGGAAGTTATGGCCCAGATCTTGTATTGGTGCTGAGCATGCTCAATTTCCTTACTTCTCATATCTTTTTGAAAATGGAAATCCTCTTCATTTCTCTGTCCACCTGTAAGCTGAGCAATCGTCCTTCTCTACACATATGCTGTTCAATTGTAGGTAATTTTCTCACTCTCAGAAATGGGGTCAAAGTTTTCCGCAGCCGTTCTATGGCTTTCTTGAGAACAAAACGTGCAACCGCTTCATGCTGCCAGTAGGAAGTATTTGGCCAGGAAAGCTGTATCTCAGTCTGACACTTTGAGAGAGTGAATGACAACTTGAGGATGGTTTCCAAAACATTCGTAACAGTATTTTATACTTGCTAGCTTTTAAGAGGTTGCTTATTTCAGGAATGAATTCCAAAGGCAAGTTAATACTGCTGTTTCTATGAACTGTTTTCACAATGCTTTGACTGTGACTGCTTGCCTATGCTTTTTAAGAAGTATCTGTGCAAGTTCTTTGTACTGATAAGAAGCACTGTTTCTTATTTTGCTATGAAAATATTGCTTCAGGGAATTTTGGTGACTGTGAATGGTACAGTCATGACTTGTTACTAAGGCAGAATTCTAGATGGCACTGATTGAAAATCAAGGACAAAAGGTAATGTGGTGACAGTGGATGCTGTAATTTCTTCACCTCCATTTAAGGTACAGATACATAAAACCCCAAACCAAACCTGAAAAAGTCAGAAATATTTCAGTCTTAGAGCATGATGTGAATAAAATCATTAAAACCAGGATGCAGAGTGAATTGCAACTAGCAGAGAAGCAAGTCAGGAAATAAAGATTTGGTAAATGCAGAAGAAAAATGAGGAAGGAAGAGATAAAAATAGTTGTGGGGGTTTTGTTTGTTTTTTTTTTTTAATTTTTTTTTTTATCTTTACTTAAGACAGAAAACACTGAGCGATGGTTAATGCAAAAAAGGCTGAATTACTCATTTTTTGTGTATTCCTGTGTTAGGTGTAAATGAATGACACCTCTTAAATAAGTCATAATTAACAAGTAGGTATTAACCTTCTAAATACTGGTTAAGATTTAAGCAAGATACTGTGTGTACATATGTGCTGATCTGTCAGTCAGCTAACAATGTTCATGAACAGTCTGGATATAATGAAGATAGAATGTTCATTTGGGTA
Source organism: Sclerurus mexicanus (assembly GCA_013396755.1). NCBI lineage: Eukaryota > Metazoa > Chordata > Aves > Passeriformes > Furnariidae > Sclerurus > Sclerurus mexicanus. The sequence goes on along the minus strand of VWZF01007082.1, from coordinate 688,312 downwards.
ATATGCAATTTTATAAGGATAACCTTGGAATAGCATTCAGAAGGAACTATAGTGTGTACATGTAAATATGCAGCAATAGTTAATGTTGGTGGTCATAGAGGTTTTCAGTTAGTCTGGAGGCATCAGGCAGCGATAAATGTCTGTTACTTCAACTTTTTTTTCCTGTAGCAATTGAATAATTCATTCAAACAGTTTTCAGAGCTTACATGTGGTAAATTAATGATGTGGTGGCTTGGAAAGCATTGATACATACTTCAGTCTTTAATGGCTACCTTGTTAGCTTCAGACAACATTTGTCTTCTACATGGATGTTACTTTCTAATCCAAATACATTGATTTAAATTATTGATGTATTTGCAACAGAAAATGTACAAATTGATCTTATTTTTGGAAGAAAATACCACAATAAATGCAATGTAAGCATAACAATTCTATTAGTCCTGTCAATACAATACATTGGATTTTAAGGCTATGTGATAAATGACACTGTAAAGACATAAGAGACAATGCTATGTACATAAATGTCTCTCCTCCTTATTATTTCATCCTGGGAAGGAGTATAAAATTAATTTTAGATGACAGTTTGTGAATATTTGGATTATTTAAGGCCATAAAATAAATACAGTGGGTTTAATTAAATCCCAGTGAGATTTCATATGGGAAAAAGAAAAGAAGCCCATACTTATATTTTTAAGAGGTATTTCTATCAGCAGTTACAATTCAGATCTTTTATATCAACAGCTCACTTCTCATTGCCCTGTTTTGACAAAAATCTTGCAGTTAATATTCCTGAGATTCTAGTCCAGAATTTTCCTCCAAAGATAATTTGTAGAATCTTACATTGTTCACAGTTTTTAAGTCAGTAGCTTTGGGTAGTTATAGCCAACAAGTACTCCTGATTGCATGTGATGTTACTATTGACATGCACATTTGTAAATACTCATTGATATAATCTTATAGTTCAGCATCTAGTAGGTTTTTTTATTACAACAAAATGCCTTAAATGGCACTGCTTAGAAACCTGCATGTGATTATTCTAACAGTTGCTTCTTACAGTAGCTCTTAACATACTCATAAAAATTTTGTCATTAGTTATGGGAAGAACATGACAGTACATGATACTCCTTTGTTTTGCCATTTTGTGACTATTTAGCATGAAATTTTTTGAGGGAATAAATTTCAGATGAAATAATTGGAAGTTGGTAAGAAAATTCAAATAGAATAATGTGTAAGTGTGAACATAACAGTAGAAATATTATTCAAACCTATTTTCATTATTTGGGGAAGAGTGAATCATATATGAGAAGTGGTGTGTTTCTCATTTTTCTATAGTGAGAAAATAATTTGGTAATAAGAGGGAGGATGCAAACTAAAATGAATTTTCGTGCTGTTTTGTCTTTTTCCTGTATTTGAATAAAAGAGTTTGTTTGATATGTTTTACATTGCCTTCGTAGACTCTCTGTGATTTTTTTTCCTCTTGAGAATGCGTAATAGCATGGGACTAGATAGCCAGAAAGTGGCTTAGCAGGGAGCTAAGCAGGCATGAATGAAATACTGAATTCATTATATATTATCTCTGAGATGCATGTCATTAACTTGCCTTATGTCTTTGCAAATACAAATTAGATCCAAACACAGAAGTTAGAGTGAGGTGACTTGTAAGTAGTTTAAAAAATGTTTTTTGTTTCTTAAAACTGTCTATACCAGGGAGAGATCATGTGTCATCATCCATAATTAGCATTACCTCTGTTTCATTAAATACTGGCGAGTGGGAGCTGCTTGGAAATGCTGTTATGGGATGATTTCCAGCAGTACAACAATAAGGGTTTTTTCCTAATGTCAGTATAGAAGTATAGTTTATACATAGCATGACATACATACTAGATAGCACATTTCACAAGACTTAAAGTGAGGACTGTTGCCTCTTTCCCTCTCTTTGTTCATTTAGGGCAAGTTTGGCATGGCTCAGAAAGCAACTGTAAAAAAAAGAGCTTCCAGCTTTCCAGCTTTGATGCTAAGTATTGCTGTTGGGAATGAGTATGTTAGAAAGCAGACAGAGTCATCAGGCTGGAAGATGCCAGTGTAGGCTGAAGGACATTTTCAGTCATCCATCTGTGGTTTATGTTAATATCTTGTTTTCATGCTTATGCTGTAGTCTGTTGTTTCATGCAGAAATATGTATGGTATGGACATACAGTTCTTGGCATGATGTTGAGTTCTTCCCCAGACATGCCACATAGAGGTCTTAATTTGTGTTTCATTGGAAGGCAATGGTGCTCCTGTTCTGTTTTTATTTCTTTTTTTGGTTTCACCCCCTCTACCCCACCAACTTTTCTCTTTCTGAGAATTGTTGTTTGGACATCTTGTCAGATGACATAGCTGGTTCCACACTTTGCAATTCTTCCTGCAGCAGTCTGAGTTGATGGATCAGAGGAATATTGAGATTAATTCTACTTCATGGCTGTAATGTCTGGCTCCTGCATACAATGCTGTGTATTGGCATGTCTTCCCACCACAGTTACTTTATGCTCCATGAAGTAGAACTTGTCACTGTGTGTAGGTGCAAGCGATGTACTTTTTGGCACACCTATTCACTCATTTGAAACATAATTCTAGTGAGTCCACCAAACCAACTCTTAAATGGTCACTCAGACTTCAGTGAGCTATGTGTTGTAGTTTATCCCCAGCCAGCAAATAACTACTGCATGGGCACTCTCTGCTCCCAGTGGGAAGGAGAAATGGAAGAAAAAAGAAACCAAACTTGTGGATTGAAATAAAAAAGTGTAATAATTGAAACAAAATAAAATATAATAATATTAGCAATAATAATGGTGGTGAAAAGGAGAGTGAGACAGACATAGATCCCAAGACAGGCAAGTGATGCACAATACCAATAAAGAGTTGTTCACCACTCACTGACCAATTCCCATTTACGAGCAGTGATTGGCCCCTTCCAGCTGATTCCCCCCAGTTTATATACTGGGCATAATGCTCTGTGGTATGGAATATCCCTTTATTGAACTTGGGTCGGCTGTCCTGGCTATGTTCCCTCCCAGCTTCTGGTGTACCTGCTCACTGGCAGAGCATGGGAAACTGAAAAGTCCTTGATTTCAGGGTAAGCACTACTGAGCAACGACTAACACATCAGTGTGTTATCAACATTATTCTGAGCCTGAGTCTAAAATGCAACACTTAACCAGCCACTAAGAAGAAAATTAACTGTATCCCAGCCAAAACAGGACACTGTGCTGTTTGTCTTTTTAGTCTCATTGCCAATTGAGATTGCTGAATGTTACTGCCTTTCAGTGAACTTCAAAGGTAATTTGTTGTAAGTGAAGTTTCAGCATGCTATGTGACCAGACAGCAGAAAATCTTTGCTTCTGTTGCAGAAGTCAGTCATGTAGCAACTTATTCTCTTTCTCTCCAGTTACCGAAGCGGCTATCCATGGAGCAGGAGAGAAGGTCAAGTTATCTCTTTGGCAGTTCCTTTTCTGGCATTATGTACTCAAAGGAGACATGCTAGGTGGGGAGACCTGTGAAGGGAAGGTGCTGTCACCCCATGGAAAGGCTGTGCTGTGGTCTGGAGGGGGTGTGAGAAAACCCCCATGGAAGGGGACAGGTGTCCAGCGAGGCAAGGTGACAAACCTTCTGAACTTCAGAGCATGCATTTTTGGGGTTTATACCTAAGTGGCATGAATATTTCTCTCCCAGGTCTTTCTCTGGTTTTCTTTCCTGGCCTGATTGGTAAAAAGGGGGTTGATGATTTCATGCAGCCCTCAGAATTGTGGTGATCAGGTCTGGGCTGTTGCCCTATTCTCCGCTAGTCCCTTCCTCTCTGCTGGTAGTGGTAGTGACTGGGGGCAAAGGCAGGAGAAGAGGGGAGATGTAAAAGAACCAGATATTGAAAGGCATAAGATGAGTGGGAGCTCTGAGGGGGAGGGAAATGATTATTTGGAGAAGCCTGTGTGCACGTCTGCTATTTTGTGACCCTTGCACCTTGGAGTCCGTTTCTCTTGAGCATCCTTCATCATGTTGAAAGAAAATTATACATGGCTTGCCATAACCATTTATTGGCTAATGCACATAGTAAATTGCCAGCACTAATGTGCTCTTGGGCTACACCTCCAGGGCAGGCATTGGAGAGTATCTGGTGGCCTGTCACCAATAACCATTGCTCCTTGGCACAGGTTGGGCCCCGGTATTGCTGAATTGCCATCGTCCAAACTTCTGCCATTTTCTTCAGTGTATTTGTGCCTTACTTATAATGTTCACTTGAGCCTTTGACTTATTTGAAAGGTTATTATGCTTTATTTGTAAGGTGTTTTTCTTTTAGGTTGCTTCGTGGGAACTGATTCAGTCCAAGATGCTCTCTATGGCTGAGAATTACTTCTCCAAATTTATGTCTGTGGGGTCTCTTGTCTGCTTCTAGATGGCAATTACCTTTCAGGATCACATCAATCATTCGGTTGTGTTATGCTTCATAAAAGCGTTGGCACGTGTTATTGCTTAAAAGCAATAATTGCAATTCAAATATGCTGTAATTCTGTAAAATGTTTCAGGAGATGGTAGACTGTCCCTCATTTTTTCAGAGGTGCAAACACATTGGCAGTGCTTCCAGAATCTTACATTTCTGTCATGTGTTTAGCTTTTTCTCTTTTACTTGCAAGTAGATGAATGATATTTATTTTCTTCAGTTTCTTTTGTGGTGTTAGAAGCACTTTGTATTCTCATTAATTGCTGGGTAGAGGATTTCAGCCTTGGATTCCAGTGCTGTTGATAAATACAATGGTGGCAAATATTCTAAGCTAAAATGTAAATTTTTGGTTTCTTACGATTTATTAAAAGTAATGCTGTTTTTCTATGAAGAATTAATGTGTAGATAATGGTAAAGAATGACCAATCTATTCTTTCTTACATTCAAACCAGTGTACAATAGGTATGCTTTACTATTAATACAAAAATTGCTCCTTTGTACTACAGTGAACATAGTTTCAGTAGGAATGGGACTTATCTCTGTGCTTTAAGCATAAATAATGGCAACTGTGAGTGTATGTAATTTCTGCCATAAATATGAGAAAAAATGTGAGTAAAAAATTTGTGGCCTGTTGTCTTATATTTTGAATAGGGAAATATTTAATAAAGTTCAATTAATAACACATTTGTTGGTTTTTGCAATATGAGACAGAATTCAAAACATATTTTTAGTCAATTTGTTCCTGGCAAATGGTATCAGAATAATGGTATTTTACTTCAAGGCTACTAAATGGACAACAATATGCCCAATATAGGAAAATCTGACCATTGGCTGTTATAATAGGCATGAGTTTATGGCATGTAACTATATCTATAAAATATATTTGATGTACAGAGTAATATTTAGTTGTAGTCATACAAGTAGAATTTTAAGAGGAGAGGAAATAAGGTAAATATGCTAGTTTACAGTAAGTAAAGGCAATTATATAGCTACTTTCTGCCTGGGGATTTTTTTTTTTTTTCCATTACAGCGTGGGTTGTTTTGCTTGATTTGGCTGGTATTTTTGGCATTCACATCAAGCCGCTGGAGCTTACCTGATGTCACTGTCTGTAGAGAGTGGGTTATGAAGGATGCATGCAAGGAGAGAAACCCAGAGGGCAAGATTAAGGAGGAAGTTTTAACTGGTTTTTTTTTGTTGCTGTCTTCTAGATAACGATAATGTTCAGTCCCTCAAAGTGAAGTGTACATACTCAATTCCTTATGACAGTGTACTGCAAGCATGTTATTCTACCTGTTCAGAGCACTGGATACTTCAAATTTGCTGCACTTGTTTGTACTCAGTATGTTTATAAGAACTTAAATGCAGTGGCTTAAAATTGCACATCTCTAGTAAGCATCACTGTGAGACAGGAGAAAAGATGGGAAAAGTGGCATTTTGCTATTCAGTCCCCTTTATAGAATTCCTGTCTCATGTCTTGGCTTCGTCCAGAATCTCAGCTTTGGTGTTAGACTGTTAATTCTTTAGCTTTGTTGTCTCTGTACAGGTTTTCTGAGCAACCAGTCCTGTTAGCTTCAGTGATTTTTAAGTTTTCTGGGAAGAGTTAGGTCTGACTTTTATCACCCAACTAGAACTCTCTCACTAGTATGACTGTATAAAACACAGCTCTGAGTGGTTGACAAAGTAATAGTTAGTGTTCACTTAGGCAAAATAATTATTTTATCGTTAAAAAGAGGAATTGTAACATTTTCAGGATGTTATACGAATAAAATCCTTGACATATGTCTTTAGAATGTTTCTATGGCATCCAGTGTGACTTTCCCCTCAACAAATAACCTTGTGAGGGCATGCTTTTTAATACTGGCAGCTATGGATTATATATTAATTTTTTAATCAACCTTCTTATGGCATTTAGAAAGCAGTTACTGTGGTTGTGGTGATTGAGGTCAGAACTCACTGGTGGTGCATAAGTTTTATATGCTTTCCTGAGACTGCAGACTTTTGGACATTTCAGTTGTCGTGGGAAGCTGCTTCAGGTAGGGTGGGGTTTTTTCCTTTTTTTTTTTTTCCTTTTTTTCTTTTTTTTTTTTGTTTTTGTTTTTGTTTTTGTTTTTGTTTTTGTTTTTGTTTTTGTTTTTGTTTTTGTTTTTGTTTTTGTTTTTGTTTTTGTTTTTGTTTTTTTTTGCTTTTGGGCATATATCTGATGCCATTTCCTTATAGCCTCAGTTTTGATATAAACTCCTCCTCTGGGAATTAAGATCCATTCAGTATATATAAAACTTTCATATGCAATATCATACCTTTTTCCTTCCTGTCTTCTGAAATGTAAGGGCAGGCTCCAGATTCTAATGAGGATTCTCTTGCCTTCATGTTTTATTAAGGCTCTTGTGCTTTGGTGCTTGGGATGAGTTCAATTGAATAAAGCTGGACTTAAGTCTTGTTGCCTTAGAAGCATCTGACTATCTGCCATTTTCCCAGTGATCTTGTCTTGCATATCTTTCTGCTTTGTTTTGCCCATTTGGAGACATGGCAACAAAATTTGTGCTGCTGTGTCCCAGTAAATGCATTAGTCAGCCATAAGATCCTACTATTTGTAAAGCATATTTATGGTTATTTAATTGTATAATTCATTGTAAGACAGAACTGGCAAACAGGGTTTTAGCTGGGAATTAGAAATAAGGGACTTTTGACCTCTGAAAGAGAAACAAGGAAGTGACAACTTTAAGTGAGGAAGAGGTTGACTGAAACTACCATAGCCTTGGGACTAAAATAAAGCCCAAAACACCACACATAAAGCAAGACTACCATACTTAGCAATATTCAGTCTTTAAACTTATTTGATATGGTATTTTCCAAAATTTTGTAAAGTCAGCTTCCTTTTGGCACACCTGCCCTCATACGGCTGCTTGAGTTTTCAACAGGATGTTTCCACCAGGGGAATGGTTGTAATTATTTTCTGGAAGTGCTTCCATTTGCTCTTGCACTCTGGAGGAATGGAGCCTCTCTTGGCAGCTGATGGTGGTGGTTTGCCATCTTCTGCCCAGTGTAAATACTTGCATCCCATTCTTGCTTCCTTGTCTTGAAGAAACTGAACAGCAGCCAAACTATTCCTTTTTACAACTTTGTGACTAACACTTTTGAGACACCAGGTCAAAAGCACATAATGCCACAATTTAGGATGTGGTTTGGATGGTTTGGATTATGTCTTAGTGATTTGAAAATAAACTTTTAAATTGATCTGTTGTGTCTAAGCAACAATTTACTATATTCCTGAAACAAACCCCACAGGAAACCCTTATATCTGAATAATGCTGGTGGTATTCCAAAGTGATTTCAGGAGTCTAAAGCCATTGCACATACTTCAGAAGCTGATGAGACGTATGTGTGACTGGATGTGTTTTATGCTAATATTTACTTCAGGGCTTAATCTTGTAAGTGCCTTTACGTACTAGATGCCTTTACATATTAGATCATACCACCAATTTTTTTTTTCTAAGTTAGGATGATGCCAGACTTTAAGTCTTGTGCTCAGGATCCTTTTCTTTTTATTGGGCTATTCTTCATGGAAATTATTTTTGTCAAGAATTCTTTCGATTCAAGTGTGGTGAGGGCTTTTTGTTTGTTCACTTGTTGTGTTTCTGTTTTTCCCAGCCAAGTATCTCAAGCACTGAAAAGGCTGAGGTACAGCTATATAAATGTAGCATTGTAAGAGTCTACTGCTATTTAAAAATAATGTAATGCCTGAGTATCTCACTGTCATTTTCTATGTGTTATGGAAGACTTCTTTGTGAAGTAAAGAAACATTCCAGCTGCTTGTAAAAATGGTTTAGAGAGCAGTTAAGTGGGCAAATGTTACTAGGCTACCCTCTAAACCACTTGGGAGTTGAACTTTTGACTCTGGATCCCTGTCCAAAGGAGCCAAATATTTTTAAAAACTGCAGAGCAGTGTGAGCCGGTGCTGCTGAGGTATTCTGCCCTGCTCTGGGATTTCATGCCTCAGGAAGAGCCAGAAGCAGAGAATTGTGACTTTTAAATATGTTCTCAGAGAAGAAGATCTCCCAGTGGTCTCCCCATGAGGTGCATGCCATTTTCGGAAATGCATTGTGTCGTTTATAAACTACCTTCTGGTGCTTGTTATGAACAGCAACACAGTGCTATGTTGTTCAGGGAGGAAGTACTTCAGGGTCTAGCAGGTTGACAGCCTTTATTTCAACAGTACTGTGAGCTGAGGTGTACTTGAAAAGAAGAATATGGTCAGACAGGTCACACCGCAGTGATCAACGAATTAGCGTATGACATATTCTGAAGTGTGAACCCTTAGGAACATGTTTCCTGCAGAAATGTAAATTGTATCAATTAAAAACAATACTATTTCTTTGTGTATAAGGTTAAATCAGTTACAATTATTATTTTTCTTGTAATATTAATGAAATGGATGCTTGCAAAGCAGATTTTCTTTTTTTCCCCCAAACTGGTCTTTCAGTTGCTGTTGGGAAGTATGATTGCCTAATTTCCTGGGATTGCTATGTAACCTACTGATGTTGCAAGTGTCTCCTTCATTGTCTTTTTCCTCTTTCTTCCCCCCACAAAACACACAGGAAGTAATTTTGGCACTGCCAAGGATCTTGCAGAAGAAATAAGATCATTAACATCTGAGAAGGAGGGACTGGAAGGACTCCTCAGTGAACTGTTAGTTCTGAGTGCCAGAAATGTCCGAAAATTAGAGAGAATTAAAGATGATTACACCAGACTGAAGCAAGAACTTGAACAGGGAGAGACTGCCTTTGGTAAGTAGTTCACACATTGTTACAGCTTTTTGCTCAGTCCTGAGCTCCAGGAAGTGTGCTGGGTTGGATGAATCGTTCTGCATTTTACAAAACATACTAATGGTTTCTGAGGAAAGTTTGCCCATGACCTAGATAAGCAGTATGCACAATATCCTCTCAGCTGTTTCCATGGGAGGTGAGGGAGGCCGTGTCAGAGAAGGGGTATTCTAGTGATATGCGATTTTTTGTAATCTATCTTATCCCAGTTCTCAAAACCTTTCTTTTCTAAACTATTTCCATGATAATGATGAAGGTACTGTGCATGTACTCACAGACTGAGGAACGTGTTGTTTTTTTATGCGGAAGCAACAGATGTGGCTGGCTGTGACAATAGGAACATGTTTAGTGTATATATAACTGTTTAGTGCGTGTATATATAACATATTTTGCGACGGGTCTGAACATATGAGCTGGAAGGGATGCCGGATTCTGAAAGCAAGAGTTCTCATAGTAAATTTAAGTTTGAGGGAGATTTTAAACAGCTTGCCAAATGCTGCTCTCATATAACTATAAGCAGTGTGCTTGGGTTGTAGTGTCATGGTGGAACTGGGGAGGTTGGCTGCAATTACTGGGAAAGCTACTGACAAGTTATTAAATAGACAAGTCGTTCCTAGGCTTCACTTACTCTCTTATCTGCTGTACTCTCTCTTGAAGTTAAGCAGATAAAACTTGCTTAACTTCAAGAGAGCCTTGCTGCTTGCTTAAATGAAAAGGCTGAGTAACATTTGACTGACTGCAGTTACTACTATAGTTACCTCTAAACAGCTCAATCTAATTCTGAGAGTTGCTTTAAACCTCTAGGCGTCTTTCATTTTTCAGGATCTTACAAGCAGTAGGTTGGTTGAAGAGAGTAAGATGCCTCTGTGTTACAAGTATGTGAAGTTTCTTCATAGGCAAGTGGATAAGCAGAGCTATCTGAGAAACGAAAGTATTTATAGGTAACTGGATACATTTAAGAATGTTTTAAAACCAAATAGAATAGTATATATTCTATATATATATATAGGTAAGAACTTGCCTCTTTAGAATCTAGATGAAAATTTTAAAAATGATTCTTCCAGTTTAGTGCATTGTGATACAAAACCACAAATGCACACAAGGCAACGCTTTCTCTTTGCTTGGATTTGCAAGAGAGTTGAAAAGGGTTCTAACCTTCTAATCAGTCCATTTTATTTCTCTTTTGTTTCTAGGACAATTAAACTTCCTGTAATTCACATTCACATTTCTTCAGGGTTTTAAATAAAGCCTGTACAAGACTTTTGCTTGAAGTAACAGAATTTGTAGCAGTTCAGACTTTTTTTTTTCCCCTGTTGCGTTTATTTAACAGTAAGGAGATGTCTTCTTGATCTGATTAACTATGCCACAATTTATAACAATAAATTTCACAATACTGGGTGTTTACTATGGGGTTTGTTCTTTTTCTTTATTGTGATTCTGTGGGCATAAGGAGAAACTTGTGTGAAATAAAACTGTCATGCAGATACTAGTCAGAGATACTGAGATAAATTGATACAGAGATAAACTGAACCTGAGGTCTTCCCTTTTCCTTATGCCTGCCCTCTTTACATGTGATCTGCAGTATTTTCTTCTTTAACAAATGGAAACTCTCTTAGGTTTGAGAACACAACCATGTGTTTGATACCATTGCATTTAACTGAATATAATCCTCCTGATGCACTCTGGAAAGCCGCGTGCAGATGGTGTCTTGAAGACAGCATCCACCCTTATGAAACCAGTGTTATTTTGTACAGTGCTTTTATGTTTAGAGAAAAAAGCATAAAGAGTTGGAATACAATTTTTTTGCCATTTGTTTTTGCTGTTGTTTAAAAGAACTGGAGATAAGTGTGTTGATTTTTGTCTGCACTGTGAAAGGTGTGATTTGAGCTGGGGTAGCCAAGCTGACTTACTTCACAATCTCAGGCTTGGCATTTCATTGCATTTCATTTCATTTCCAGTAAAATCTGTGTTACTGCAGAGAAAGATGGTTTTGCCTTTTCCTTGTGTTCCTGCCCCATCCCATACAACAGGTCAGTGTACACAAGAAACCTGATGTGAGCTGAGCATTAGCATGCTCATGTGACCCACCAGTGAGTGGTGGAAGTACCAGCAACAGCACGAAGGTGCAGCAGAGATGTGGGACTTCTGATGGCAAGGGGTATTGACCCTTTGCTTTTGATGACTGTGAATTTTGAGAGTGTGTAGTCTGGCACGAAAACAGCTCCTATAATGCTTGTTCTTTGAGCTAGTAGGGCACCACAGGTTCAGCTGTTCCATGCTGTGAGTAAAGTTAGTGTGAGTTGTACCATTGCTTGGTGCTGCCCATTCTCGAGTAGTTTGACTTCTTAAAGCTACAAGCCAGAGAGAGAAACCCTTTCTCCACTTAATTCTACTAGCTGAAGATGCTGATGTCCTCTGTGTTTTAATATCTTTCTGCCCAGCATTTATGAGGTTGGCCTGAAGGGCTCTCTAACTGAAACAGCAAAAATGATCAGGGCTAGGCTGGCTGATCTGTGTCCTGGTGTGTAGTAGAGAGGTACCTATGATTCCTCCTTGTGTGCTGCGCTTGACTTTGCTATGAAATATGTGTCTGTCCATAAACTAAACATAGGCTACTGAAAGCAATGCAGAGAAAGAAGTCCCTTGGTCTTTTTGTAGTGATGGGACAAGGGGGAATGGCTTCAAACTGAAAGAAGGTAGATTTAGATTAGCTTGTAGGAAGATATTCTTTACTGTGGGGATGGTGAGGCATTGGAACAGTTTGCCTAGAGAAGCTGCAGGTGCTCCATCCCTGGAGGAGTTTTAGGACAAATTGGACAGGGCTTTGAGTAACCTGGTCTAGTAAAAGATGTCCCTGCCCATGGCAGGGGACTTGGAACTAGATGATCTTTGAAGTCCCTTTCAATCCAAGTCATTCTATGATTCTACAGTTGTCATCTTTAAAGACTTATCCTAGTTTAACTAAGTCAGTGGGTTTCTAAGTCCTTCAGTTAGAAGGAGATGCTTAATTTTTCTTCAGTAGAGAGAATCATATCAGCTAGAGCTGTTATCTCCTCAATCTTGCTTATGAATTGTTTTCAGGGCATAATCCTCTACTTTCCCTGCATAGGGAGCCCTTCCTCTTTTTTCACTTAACACTTTAAAAGCCTCTGCCGGGGTATTCCTATATAAGTCTATTTCTACATCATCTGCAACTTGAATTGCTATGGTTTGTGCCTGCAAGAGTCTTGAAAACTTTTTTTCTTTTAAATGGAGATAATACTGCTTTGTATAGAAAGCATTAAATAAAAAAAATTAGATGGTAAAATGTGTATGTTTGTCTTTCTCTTGTGTATAAATTGGTCACCTCGTTTTTACTTCATTAATAGTTGTTGATTTCTCACAATAATGCAGATATAAGGGAGCAGACGTCAAGGGAAGAGACTTAATCACACAATAATCAGAGCTGGCATTTTAAATAGGGCACATCATTAGCATGTTAATGAATTTTCTCACTCTGTGCCAGCTGCCCAAGTATAAAAGATATTGCAGATGTAGTGCAAAAATCAGGCTTGGCTTACTGCACTGAGAGCTGTCAGTGCTCTCTATAAAGGAAATTTGACAAAAAATCCTTTCATATTTTTAGAGATGCTCAAAAATATGTTTTCCCCACTGGATAATAGAGGCATTGACAAGTACCTCTATGTATTAGCATTTGAGGATGAATACTACTAATTTTCCCTTTAGACACTGGTTTCTTCTGAGGCCATTAAAACCAGTTCTGTAAAAGTGATCAACTTTTATTGCCATTTTACAGATAGGAAGGCCAGACACTTAGAGGTCATGTAATTTTACCTGAAACAGTGGTGAAACAGTTTCCCAACTGATGGCCTACCATCAGTCCTGATTGAATCAATCACTTGCAATAAATAGATGTGGAATCAAGGGATACTGTGATTCTGTGTGAGCTTTACATTCTTCTAGATGGCAGCCTAATACATAATGGTTCTGGGAAAAGGTCTTTTACTTGATTGTTTACCTGCCTTACAAAGTCAGAAGGTTCTGTTATGACAAGGAGGAGAACTGCTTTGCAGCCTGAAACAACCAAACTTGTGTTCCAGACAAGTGAAGCTTAGTTACTTGCCTGTCTGCCAAACTGTTGGATGGCACTTGTAAATCCTGGCTTGGGTTGATTGATGTGTGTAACCCAGGTCTAGAAATGAAATATACCATCTTGTTGTGGTTTTCTCATTATCAGTAGTGATGGGTAAGTTTTCCTGCCTCATCTGCTGAATTTCTTTTCTGGCTGCTTTCAGCCTTTTCTGCCCCTATTACACTTCTGGGAAAACCTCTCCTGGTAAGTAATGTATGTATGCATAGAATTAGAGGGGACCATGTTTCCTGATCAAATTGCTAGGTTGTGCTTGTCAGGTCATGTTAAGTAGAATTTCTCTACTGAATTAATTTCTAGAGGAAATATAAAATAAAGGCTTTCATGCATATGAAAATAACTTTTTAATTATTTTTTAAAAAATCCTCTTGTTTGAAGGCTGACACTTCAGTCCCTACTGCTCAACTCTTGTTGCTGTCCTTGAGTTTTATTGTCTTAGAAATTGCTTGTGTAAGTCCTAAAGCTCTTACCAGCCTGCTTGTACAGTAGCACTTTCTGGAATTGAACAGATATATTTATTAAACAATGAACTAGATATAGCAGAGGGGTTTCTAAGGAAGTTGGATTTTTCCTTCATGCTCAGTTTTTCTTTCTTTTGTTCAATACTCACAATCCACATGCTTGCACAGAATATCTTATAGCTTTTTGTCCTCATAGTAGAAAACTCTCCTAGTCCATTTTTTAATTTGATTTTAAAAAAAAATAAATCTGGGTTTTGGCTTAGCTACTTAAGAATAAAATGTATTCAGAATGTACTTAGAAGAATAACGGAAATTTTGCTAATCTTTTTGCAGTCATTGTTTCAAAAGCTGCATATTTGACAGTTATGGAGGATGCAATTAATTAGTCTAAAACTTAAGATTGTGTGGACAGCAGAAACCACTAGTGGTGCTGCTTAGAGTAATCCTGGCTATTGCATACTGAAATATTTATGAAGAACAGCTTCTGTGCTCCATATACAATTGTATGGGATGTGATTTATCAAACTGGTAATGACCATTTACTGCAAAACATTTTTATTCTCTTTCAAAGACACATTTTTATTCTGATAGGTTCAACAGTGAAAGTCTTATAATGGAAACACATGCAGTGTGCTTCCCACTGTGAAACCTACTTTTTTTGTTGTTTGTTTCTTTCACTGTTTGTTTAAATATTTGTTTTTCATAATAGCCTATACAAAACTTTCTCTATTTCTTACCGTAGCTGATTTTGGTAATGCTTTTTGAAAAATGTCTAAATATCATTAATAACGTTACACCATTTTTAATTGTTGCACAAAATGCCAACTGCCTACAATGTGACCAAAATGATTCTATGTTTTACTTTACTGATCTTTCAGGTGATGGTTTTAATTTTCTTCCTGAGTACTAGTTTTTCTGCCCCAAATAGGCTTTTCATGTTGTTTCTGAAATTCATCCTGTGTCTGAGCGATTATCTGATTCTAAACTGAAAAGCTGAACCTTTTGATTGCTTCTATTTAAATAAATCATTAAAGGAGAACCACGTAGTGTGTAATAGATGGGCTTCCATGAGGAAGAAACTGCTCTGAGTCTTATTGTGTGTCCACTTCTAATTTGTGCAAGGTCGTTGTGTTCTGCACATCATACCTGTGTGAAATGCTTGTTGCCATTAAACTGAGTGGTGAAATGGAATAGCTTATTGCTTTTGTCTATGGCCACCTCTACTTAAATAGTGATCTTGTTAGATTTAGGCAGCTTCAGTCTATTTAGCTTTCACAGAAGATGTAAACCCCTTGGTGGTGATGCAGGAAAGGGACTGGCACTGCAGCTGGTAGCATCATTTATTATGAGCTGATGTTCATCTGATGCTCCAAAGTAGCACTTGGCAAACTTCCGTTGGACAGCATGTAGAAGTCACATCCACATAAGAAAAGGATAAAACAACACCAGCAAACCCCACAAGGAGCCCAATCTTGCAGAGCTTCTTTTGTGTTGTCTTGGCCAAATACAGGATGAATTATTGCCCTCAGCTTGTTAGTATTCTCTCTGCTGTTTCATTTGAAAAATTGGTGTTTCTGCATTTGCATGGGCTTGTACTGTTATGCTTATTCTGTGCTTGTTTGTATTTCATTGATGGTAGGCATGAGTCTAACTTTCTTGGGTCATTTTTAAAGCACTTGGAGTCTTTTAGGTTCTATAAACCCACATACATATTTTGGTCTTTTAATTCTGTAATGGTAGTAACTGTATATCAAATTGTTATAAAGTCTTGAGGATCAAATTCTGAGGAATTCCACAAAATCATCCACATTATATAATAATGTTAAATAATATTTAAGTAGTTGAAAGAGGGGAAGGGTTTGTGGGTTATGGAATTGCTTTTTTTTGGTAAATATTATCAGTAGAATTTTGTAACATGTAAAGAGTAAGTTCTGCTAGGCATTTCCTGTAAGTAAAATGTCAAATACATTTTTATTTCAGATGTCCATTTTTGTCAGGGTTGAAAAGATTGGAAACCAGTCTGTTTAAGCATAATTAAGTTTACAAGACACTCAAGATATATGACAATTGTGTTTCTTATAATGGTAATTATAAAGGTCATCTTGTCTGGTGGTGTTTATTTAAATATGTAAAATACTTTCATTTTTTCACTTGGAGGATAGAGGTTTAGTATGTATAAATGCAGTGGGGGTATTAAATTTATTCTGTATAATTAGATGCAAATATGTGTAATGCAGAAAATATGAAATATCTAATCGGCTAGCTTGAACTGACACAGCAACTTGGTTCAAAGCCCCCTAGTATGTGTAGGGGTCTTTTGATCAGGGTCTTTGTGTTGATGCTCAAAGATGAGCTTCTATTCCATCCCTTTCTTCTGAGATCTGATGTTAATAACTTTATTGAAATAGTTTATATATGTGTAATAATTTGTAGGCAACAGCATAATGACTACTGAAATGGCCCAAAACTGATTTTGCAGTAATAAGAGGTAGTTACACACCAGGTGCAAGAAATAGAGGTGGGTCTAAAGTTTTATGCTGATGGTATATGTGGTTTCCTTGCTTCGTAGTAGTGGTTATTAGTGGTAGTGCTAATTATGGGGAATGGCTGCTGGGATATTGGTTGGTAGAAGTAGGGGGTAGGGTTCAGGTTAGGGTTACGGTACAGGCTAGGGTTAGGGTTCGGCTTCGGGTTAGCACTAGGGCCAGGGGTTCTGTTGTTTAGTGGTAGTGATTATTACCAGTAGTGGTAATAATGGAGGGGTTATTGTGGTACTGGTGGGTACAGGAAGTGTGTAGAGTTTGGATTAGGGTTATGCTAAAGGCTAGGCTTAGGTGTGGCCTTCTGGTTGGCATTAGGGTTTGGGGTAATATGTGGTTGTGTTGCTTAGTAGTAGTGGTTATTGGCAGTAGTGGTAACGACGGAGAGTGGTTATTGGGGTTGTGGTGGATAAGGGTGGTGTGTAGGGATTGTGGTAGGGTGCGGGTTAGGGTTATGGTAAAGGCTAGGGTTAAGGTTCGGCTTCTGATTAACGTTAGGGCTTCCAGCGTTATGTTGTTGTGTGAGGGGTTATTGTGGTACTGGTGGGTACAGGAAGTGTGTAGAGTTTGGATTAGGGTTATGCTAAAGGCTAGGCTTAGGTGTGGCCTTCTGGTTGGCATTAGGGTTTGGGGTAATATGTGGTTCTGTTGCTTAGTAGTAGTGGTTATTGGCAGTAGTGGTAACGACGGAGAGTGGTTATTGGGGTTGTGGTGGATAAGGGGGGTGTGTAGGGATTGTGGTAGGGTTCCGGTTAGGGTTACGGTAAAGGCTAGGGTTAGGGTTCGGCTTCTGGTTAGCGTTACGGCTTGGCATAATATGTGGTTGTGTTGCTTAGTGATAGGGTTGTTTAGCGGTAGTGTTAAATATGGCAAGTGATTATTGGGGTTGCTGTGGGTGCGGGTGGTGTCTAGAGATTGAGGTAGGGTTCGAGTTAGGGTTATGGTAAAGGCTAGGGTTAAGGTTCGGCTTCTGATTAACGTTAGGGCTTCCAGCGTTATGTTGTTGTGTGAGGGGTTATTGTGGTACTGGTGGGTACAGGAAGTGTGTAGAGTTTGGATTAGGGTTATGCTAAAGGCTAGGCTTAGGTGTGGCCTTCTGGTTGGCATTAGGGTTTGGGGTAATATGTGGTTCTGTTGCTTAGTAGTAGTGGTTATTGGCAGTAGTGGTAACGACGGAGAGTGGTTATTGGGGTTGTGGTGGATAAGGGGGGTGTGTAGGGATTGTGGTAGGGTTCCGGTTAGGGTTACGGTAAAGGCTAGGGTTAGGGTTCGGCTTCTGGTTAGCGTTACGGCTTGGCATAATATGTGGTTGTGTTGCTTAGTGATAGGGTTGTTTAGCGGTAGTGTTAAATATGGCAAGTGATTATTGGGGTTGCTGTGGGTGCGGGTGGTGTCTAGAGATTGAGGTAGGGTTCGAGTTAGGGTTATGGTAAAGGCTAGGGTTAAGGTTCGGCTTCTGATTAACGTTAGGGCTTCCAGCGTTATGTTGTTGTGTGAGGGGTTATTGTGGTACTGGTGGGTACAGGAAGTGTGTAGAGTTTGGATTAGGGTTATGCTAAAGGCTAGGCTTAGGTGTGGCCTTCTGGTTGGCATTAGGGTTTGGGGTAATATGTGGTTCTGTTGCTTAGTAGTAGTGGTTATTGGCAGTAGTGGTAACGACGGAGAGTGGTTATTGGGGTTGTGGTGGATAAGGGGGGTGTGTAGGGATTGTGGTAGGGTTCCGGTTAGGGTTACGGTAAAGGCTAGGGTTAGGGTTCGGCTTCTGGTTAGCGTTACGGCTTGGCATAATATGTGGTTGTGTTGCTTAGTGATAGGGTTGTTTAGCGGTAGTGTTAAATATGGCAAGTGATTATTGGGGTTGCTGTGGGTGCGGGTGGTGTCTAGAGATTGAGGTAGGGTTCGAGTTAGGGTTATGGTAAAGGCTAGGGTTAAGGTTCGGCTTCTGATTAACGTTAGGGCTTCCAGCGTTATGTTGTTGTGTGAGGGGTTATTGTGGTACTGGTGGGTACAGGAAGTGTGTAGAGTTTGGATTAGGGTTATGCTAAAGGCTAGGCTTAGGTGTGGCCTTCTGGTTGGCATTAGGGTTTGGGGTAATATGTGGTTCTGTTGCTTAGTAGTAGTGGTTATTGGCAGTAGTGGTAACGACGGAGAGTGGTTATTGGGGTTGTGGTGGATAAGGGGGGTGTGTAGGGATTGTGGTAGGGTTCCGGTTAGGGTTACGGTAAAGGCTAGGGTTAGGGTTCGGCTTCTGGTTAGCGTTACGGCTTGGCATAATATGTGGTTGTGTTGCTTAGTGATAGGGTTGTTTAGCGGTAGTGTTAAATATGGCAAGTGATTATTGGGGTTGCGGTGGGNGTTGTGGTGGGTTCGAGTGGTGTGTAGGGATTGTGGTAGGGTTCGGGTTAGGGTTACGGTAAAGGCTAGGGTTAGGGTTCGGCTTATGTTTAGCGTTTGGGCTGGGGGTAATATGTTGTTGTGTAGATTAGCGATAGTGTTGTGTAGCGGTAGTGTTAATTATGGCAAGTGATTATTGGAGTTGTGGTGGGTATGGGTGGTGTGTAGGGATTGTGGTAGGGTTCGGGTTAGGGTTACGGTAAAGGCTAGGGTTAGGGTTCGGCTTCTGGTTAGCGTTACGGCTTGGCATAATATGTGGTTGTGTTGCTTAGTGATAGGGTTGTTTAGTGGTAGTGTTAATTATGACAAGTTATTACTGTGGTTGTGGTGGGTACGGGTGGTGTGTAGGCATTGTGGTAGGGTTAGGGTTACGGTAAAGGCTAGGATTAGGGTTCGGCTTCTGATTAACCTTAGGGCTTCGAGTCATATGTTGTTGTGTCACGTAGTGATAGTGTTGTTTAGCGGTAGTGTTAATTATGGGAAGTGATTATAGGGGTTGTGGTGGTTAGGGGTTGAGTGTAGGGATTGTGGTAGGGTTCCGGTTAGGGTTCCGGTAAAAGCTAGGGTTAGGTTTCGGCTTCTGATTAATGTTAGGGCTTCGAGTGATATGTTGTTGTGTTACTTAGTGATAGTGTTGTTCAGCAGTAGTGTTAAATATGGCCAGAGATTGTTGGGGTTGTAGTGGGTATGGGTGGTGTGTAGGGATTGTGGTAGGGTTCCGGTTAGGGTTACGGTAAAGGCTAGGGTTAGGTTTCGGCTTCTGATTTACGTTAGGGCTTCGAGTGATATGTTGTTGTGTTACTTAGTGATAGTGTTGTTCAGCAGTAGTGTTAAATATGGCAAGTGATTATTGGGTTTGTGGTGGGTATGGGTGGTATGTAGGGATTGTGGTAGGGTTCGGGCTAGGGTTACGGTAAAGGCTAGGGTTAGGGTTCAGCTTCTGGTTAGCGTTAGGGCTTCGAGTGATATGTTGTTGTGTTACTTAGTGGTAGTGTTGTTCAGCATTAGTGTTAAATATGACCAGTGATTGTTGGGGTTGTGGTGGGTATGGGTGGTGTGTAGGGATTGTGGTAGGGTTCGGGTTAGGGTTACGGTAAAGGCTAGGGTTAGGGTTTGGCTTCTGGTTAGCGTTACGGCTTGGCATAATATGTGGTTGTGTTGCTTAGTGACAGTGTTGTGTAGCGGTAGCGTTAATTATGGGAAATGATTATTGGGGTTGTGGTGGGTACGGGGGGTGTATAGGGATTGTGGTAGGGTTCGGGTTAGTTTTATGGTAAAGGCTAGGGTTAGGGTTTGCCTTCTGGTTAGCGTTAGGTTTAGGGGTAACATGTGGTTGTGTTGGTTATTGGTAGTGGTTTATAACGGTAGTGTTAATTATGGGGAGTGCTTTTTGGGGTTTTAGTGGGTAGGGTATTGTGTATGATTCTAATTTGGGTTATTGTAAAAGCTTGCATTCGGTCTTGGTTTCTTATTATTGTTAGGGCTAGAGGCGATATGTGGTTGTGTTGTTTGGTGTTAGTGGTTACTAGTGGTAGTGGTTATTATTGGAAGTGGTTTTTGGGCTAGTGTTGGGTGCAGGTGGTTGGTAGGTTTGGGGTTATGGTAAAGGCTGGGGTTAGGTTTTGGTTTCTGATTAGTTGTACGGCTGGGGTCAATATGTGGTTGTGTTGCTTAGTTGTCGTGATTGTTAGCACTAATGGTAATTACGGGGAGTGGTTATTGGGGTAGTGGTGGGTAGTGATAGTGGGTACGTTTAGTGGGTAGGGATAGGGTTATGGTTGTGGTTTAGGTTAGGGTTAGGTTTTACCTTCTGGTTAGTGTTTTGTGTAGGGGTAATATGTAGTTGTGTTGCTTAGTGGTAGTGATTGTTAGGGGTAGTGGTAATTATGGTTTGTGATTTTTTTTTTAGTGGTAGTTCAGGCAGTGGTTTTTTTGGGTTAGTGGTTTTTAGGTTTGGGCTAGGGCTAGGGTTTGGGTTTTGATTAGTGTTAGTGGTGAGAGCGTTATGTGTTTGTGTTGATTTGTGGCAATGGTTATTAGCGTTAGTTGTCATTATGGGTAGTGATTATTTGTGTAGTGGTAATTTGGGGTAGTGGTTTTTAGGGTTCGGCTCGAGTCGAGGTTAGGTTTCTGGTTACTGTTGCGGATAAGGGTGATATGTGGTTTTGTTCATTCGTTGTTATTAGCTGTAGTGGTAATTACGGGTAGTTGTTATTGGGGTAGTGGTAATTAGGGGTCACGAGATGGATGGGCTTGCTAGTCTTCCGGCAACCATTCTAGGTGAAGGAGAACTCTGACTCCAAACGCAGGCAGATGGAGGTTGCTTAGCCCTGTTAGGCCATCCATCTATGCGAAAGATGCTCTTAGCAAATCTACGTCCTGCGATCTTTGCTGTTACCATCCTAGCTCCCTTTGCCCTGGCAGATGAGCCTCAGGTGTTAAAGGTGGAGCCAGTTCTGCGCATGCTGCGCCTCGCCTAAAAAATTCATCGTACCGGCTTTAAGGGTTCACCCACACTTTTAAAGCCCTGTAGCGACAGGTGAGGAATGAAAGAGCAGGTGAGAAGGTGCACTGAAAACTGCAGCCCCAACCCTACACGCTGGCAGTTCAGGATATTGGTCACTCGAGACTGACCCAGAGATGACAGTCTAGTTCAGCAGCATCCTGAATGATCAAACAGCCTTTTTCAAGGAGAGCAGTGCTTGCTCCACATTGAGAGGGGCCTAGAAGAGGTGGCCTAACCAAAGCTCATCTCCACCCTTCACCCAGTTGGCTTGTCGTGGCCAACAGGCATCTTCTGATGCGGTCAGACAAAAACATAGAGAAAAAGGCATACAGGTGACTCCAATGGTATGTCAAAACTGACAATTGCATTTTGGAACATCAGAACCATGCTCGATTCTGTGAATGGTCGACGTCCTGAGTGTCATTCTGCTCTAATTGCCCGCAAACTGTCATGACTCAACATCAGTGTTGCTGCTCTCAGTGAAGTTCGTCTCCATGAGGTAGGCGGCGTTAAAAAACATGGCACCGGCTACATGCTCTATTGATCAGGGAAACTGAAAACTGAAAGTCACCTTTCAGGAGTTGGTTTCATGATTAGAAACTCCATCGCCTCCAATCTTGAAAATTTGCCATCAGGTCATTCTGATCCCATTATCTTCTCACGCCTCCCACTACACAAGAAGCAGCATATTGTTGTCTTCAGTGTATATGCCTCAACTCTCCAAGCTGATCCAGCTGAAAAAGACAAATTCTACACCGACCTGCTCTGCCTTACCCGAAAAGTTCCTGCAGATAACAAGATCATAATCCTTGGTGACTTCAATGCCAGAGTAGGAAAGAACTGTGAAGCCTGGAAAGGAGTACTAGGCAAGTATGGTGTTGGGAACTGCAACGACAACGGACGCCTCCTGCTAGAGTTTTGTCCAGAGCAGCAGCTCACCATCACCAACATTGTCTTTCAGCAGAAAGATGGCCTGAAGACAACCTGGATGCATCCTCGTTCCAAGCGCTGGCACCTCGTTGACTATGTCTTAGTGCAACAGAGAAATGTTTGTGATGTTTGTCATACCTGAGTGATGCCTAGTGCAGAATGTCAAACAGACCTTTGCCTTGTGCGTTGCAAACTTAACCTCTACTTTAAGCCTAAATCTAAGAGGGGTGGCATTCCAAAGAGGAGGCTCAATGTTAGCAATCTTCAAACAGCTACAGTGAGAGACAGCTTCCAAGTAAACCTTCAAACTAGACTTGCAGATCATCCCTTAGATCCTTCTCTTGAAGTGCTTTGGCAGCATATTAAAAATAGCATCCTGCAGTCCTTTGAAGAATACTTAGGATTCTTCTCCAAGAAAAACAAAGACTGGTTTGATGGAAACAATGAAGAAATCCAGCAATTGCTGACAAAGAAGAGAACTGTTCTCCAAGCACACCTTGCACGGCCATCTTGCCATGTAAGAAAAGCAGCCTTTCGTCTTGAATGCAGTTAAGCTCCAACAGAAGCTTCGAGACATCCAGAACAAGTGGTGGATCAGCCTAGCAGAAAAGACTCAACTATGCGCAGACTTGGGTGACCACAGAGGATTCTGTGAGGCTCTGAAAGCAGTGTATGGACCCACACACCAGATTCAAAGCCCCCTACTCAGTGCAGATGGCCAAATGCTTCTCACAGGTAAAACCTCCATCCTGAATCGATGGTCTGAACATTTTCAGACTCTCTTCAGTGCCAACTGTGTAGTCCAAGGCTTAGCAATTCAGCACGTTACACAACAACCAGTGAAAAATGAATTCGATATAGCCCCTACTATGGGAGAGACTCTTAAGGTCATACAGTAAGTAAAAACTGGCAAGGCAGCTGGAGTTGATGAAATCCCACATGAAGTTTGGAAGCATGGAGGCCATACACTCCATGCTAAGTTTCATAAGGTCATTGTGCATTGCTGGGAACAAGGTGAACTACCATCAGATTTCTGTGATGCAGTCATCATCACCCTGTACAAGAAGAAAGGAGAAAAATCAGACTGCTGAAATTACCGAGGTATCACTTTGCTCTCCATTGCTGGTAAAATCCTTGTAAGAGTACTTTTGAACAGATTAGTACCTGCTATTGCAGAAGAACTTCTACCTGAAAACCAGTGCGGTTTCAGAGCCAACAGGAGTACCGCAGACATGGTATTAGTTCTCAGACAATTGCAAGAGAAGTGTAGGGAACAGAACAAAGGACTCTGTATAGCTTTTGTTGACCTCACCAAAGCTTTTGACGCTGTGAGCAGAAAAGGCCTGTGGCAGATCTTGGAACGATTACGATGTCCCCCCAAGTTCCTCAAAATGGTCATTCCGCTACATGAGGATCAGCGCTGCTAGGTCAGATATGGCGATGCTCTCCCTGAGCCCTTTCCAATAACCGATGGTGTGAAACAAGGTTGCGTTCTTGCACCAACTCTATTCACAGTCTTCTTCAGCATGATGCTCCAAAGGGCCACGGCAGA